>JABSTQ010004473.1:0-43649 GCA_013358835.2 Ixodes persulcatus | reverse complement strand
CAAGATGAAGCACTCTTTTACGAGCTTAAAATGCAAGGTGCCGAGGGGAAGAGACCCTTCTTTGATCGTGGGTTATACGACCATAGACATGACTGTCTGTGAATTCTACCTGAGGTCTAGAAATGGTTGCTTTTTTACAATAGCATGCTTATGTATGAAGCAAACATACTTCGAACAAGCTTCAGGGATATTTTCGCAGATAATTCTGCGATCATGTCTGAATCCAACGCCGTGTCTTCTGTAAGACGTATGAGCAGTGCCACTACCGCTTAGGGTGCCACGAAATGATTTTAGAGCGCAGCTCTTAGGCACCCGTTTCCGGCTTGAGCGGCGTCGCCGTCGGCGTAACCGCGCGTTGCATTATGAGACGTTTCCCATAATGACGTCACTCGTGACGTACCGTTTGACGTCACGAGGGCAAAACTTTCTCGCTAAATTTGCGGGAAGTTTTTAGCGGGAAACGTTTCCGCTAAATTTAGCGGGGTAATTTCCCGCTAACTTTAGCGGAAAATTTTTTCACAAATTTAGCGGGATCTTTTACTTTCGTGACGTCATGCGTGACCCTCCCCTTCTGTGCCTTCCCCTCCTCAAGAGCTGCGCTCCAATTCGGCATTACAGAGCGTGTTTCTTAACCCTTCGGCGTCCCGTGAACTTTGAGTTGTTTCCTTTTTTTTTCAACTTCTTCCTCCTTAGCTTTGTTCCTCAGCTCAAATCGAAATGTGCAATCATTGAAACTAAAGCAAGTGTGCGGGTCAGTTGGTCAATCCTGACATGCTAACCCAAGAGCAGGAAAAAAGGGAAGGACAACACAAAGCTCCATGTCAATACTGACATGGTAACCTCCCAAGCAGCACGGATTTTGGCCAAGCAATGGCCAATGGCTGGGAGAGAGAGAGAAAGCGTTGTCAATGAAGATGGGGGGGGGCAGTGGCCAAAGAGTGGCCATTCATTGGCCAATACTTGGCCGATGGCTGATGGCCAGCGGCCATTAGCCAATGGCCAGAGAAAAGCCTGTCATCGGCCAATGGTTGGTCACTGTCTGGCCACTGGCCAAAAGATCATTCAGAGCCATTGGCCAAAGCATGGCAAACTAGGTGCTGCGCCAAACACAGCTGCTGCAGGAGCTGTGTTTGGCACTTTGTTTTGTCCATCCAGTTTTTCCTACGCTCCTAGGTTACCATGTCATGAGAAATAACGTGGTCGTGACGTAGTATTTCACCGGATACGATGACTTTAAGCTTCCACCGTGCTTTTTTATGCATTCCGTGGTACTTGTCGCTCACGAGCGATGATATGTGCTGTCATGGCACTAATTTGGCACGAGTGCGGTTATCCAAATATTCGTCGACGGATTGATCGGTGACGATCACATACGTCCGAGTGACGCGACGCTCGCGTCCAATGCGTTAGTTGGGGGCGGCTGACGTGCTTTGGGTACCGCGTATGTTTCGTAGTAAAAGGGCAGAGAGCTTTCGAAGGAAAGGGGATACAAAATAGTTCGCTATAGTTTCAAATTTTCGTACCGAAAGCAGACTTCTGCCTTTCTACGCTCTTTCGTTTGGCCCACACAACGAAATGCGAATAGTAAAATCACAACCCGATACATCTTGGCACTAACAACCATTACCGACAGATGATTTCAAAGTAAAAACAAAACAAGAAAACACCACAGAGCCAACCTGTGTCAAAGGCGCCGAAGCCGAGACCGCAGACAACACCATGACGTGCGCCACTGCGAGGTGTCCGCTGAGGGGGATCATGAACACCGTGGCGAAGGACGCCACCATGGTTAAGATCGATATCACCTGCGTGTTGTACCCGTCGTACAACTTCGCTCCTGCGGAAGAAGAAACAAACAAATTGTACCCTTTGTTTGCTTACCTCCAGTATTTAATTATCACGAATTGGACGCTGAAATCGCCCGCACAGTTTGTTGTTTCCGGTACATTGCGCGACACGTCGCGGACACGTCATCAGCGTTTTTTTGCATTTTCTAAAAGAGGGTGCTGAGATATACTAAATCTAACCGTGTTAGTTGGAGCTCACGATGAGCGCATTACTGTCAGAGTTGGGAAGCTCTTTAATTTAGAAAACGTCTGCATTACTTGAAGCCCATCTTGTGATCATGTACTTGTACTTTACTTAAGGTTTTTTTTTTTTTTGTACTTTCCGAGGAAAGCACAACTCTTTACCTCAGAGTACATTCCCCAAATTTAAAAACAAAAAATGGCGTATTTTGATGCCAAAAGGCTCCATCGTATTTCAGGACCATCCGATCATTTCCCTGGGTGACGTAATGGCGGCTAAAAGACAGATACACATAAGTGCCTTATAAGTTGCATGATTGTCTTAAATAGTCCGTCAGCGAGAGTAAAACAACTACTTTGTGGGCAGTGACTTTATCCAATATTTGCAGTTATTTCAGAAAAGAACTGATGAACCCCGGATTACCCCTGGGTCAATGCATACCTTTAAAAAAAAACACTATGGGAATGAAAGAGCATTATGAAAGATTTTGTTAAAGGTACTTTAACAAAATTTCGTAAGGATTCTGGGTAGAAGCCGAGAGACGGTCGCTCGAGAGCTATTGGAAGAATTCTTTATAAAAAACAAAAGTGGGACGGCATGTGTCAGCGACACTTCTATCGTACTTCATGGTAATGAGTTTCAGTTTTTGAATGTTCGTGCACAAAATTACTCAACTTTTATGTGGTGCTGCTTTGCCTGTCGTGTGTATATATATACTTGCTTTCTTGAGTAAAAACTAGCTGAAAGTCAGCGCTTGTCCTGTATACTTCTTGTCCTTGTCTTTTTTGCGCTATTTTATGTTTAACTAAGGTACTTATATTTTACTTTGAAAGTAGAATGTATTATAGGCTTCCTGCACTGAAGTTTTGAACAAACTGCAGCGCCCCATTTTGAGTAGTAAAAGTTCATCTGATTGGGCCTCGCACTACTTGTAGCGTCTTCGCTGAGCTTTTTTCTTTCTTTGTAGTGCTGAAGAACGAAAACAAAACACCTATCGACGTCTGAAATTGACTAGATTCAACGCCGCAAGAGAATCGATGTTTCCAGATTAACGCCACCACCGCTAGGGTGTAGACCTTTTCAGCCTCCGTCGCATGGGCGCTGCCATCTTGGAATCACGTGACGCGGCCGCCGTAAGGTGGCGTCAACCTCGCTCCTCTCACCCCTCCGCGCCTTGGCGAAGGCGTTGGATTCGTGAAACAAGTCCTAACAAGTTCCTTTTTGCATCACCCCCTGGCAACGCATTCCCTCCGGTGCACTTACCACTTTACTGAAATACATAACCTCTAACTTACTTTCCACTGTACTTCAAGTACTTTAGATGTACTTTACCCAACACTGATTATTATATATACGGTAGTCGCTGCCACTTCAACAACAACAAGAAAAAAATGTTTTGCGTTTAGTTGATGCGTAGCCGAGCGAACTAGTTTTGACAAGCTTGGTTGTGAGAAGAAAAAAAATAATCCTCCTTTACGTTTGATATTGGGATGTTTCGATGAAATAACAAATAATTTATGTTAAACGGACACCCACGTGTACCTTAATTCACTACACCAGGAGGGAAATCAGTACCTTTCTGCGAGGGCGTGAATGATTTTTTGCTATGGTTTTCGTGTCCATATATATATATATATATATATATATATATATATATAATATATATATATATATATATATAAACGGGCATGGTGGCGGGAGGCCGAAGGCGTGGGTATAACTGGGTATAACTATCTTAAGGGAATATCAAATTTACGCATACCAAAAGAATCATATCTGGTTACACTTGATGTGTCATCGCTGTATACGAATATCCCACACGATGATGGAATAATTTCTTTAATTGACATGTACGAACTCCACAAACAACCGGATACCCCACATGGACACGTCGTCGCTACTCTAGCGAGGCTTGTTTTAGAACTGAACACGTTCGAATTTAACAATGAATACTTTACGCAGGTTAGCGGAACCGCGATGGGCACCAAAATGGCCCCGAACTACGCCAACGTATTCATGGGAAAATTAGAATCTCAGTTCCTTTCTGAATGTCCCGTAAAGCCGCTAATATACAAAAGGTTTATAGATGATATTTTATTGTCTGGTCGCACACTGAGGAGGAGCTGGTGGACTTCATAGGTCGATACAACGCTGCTCATCCGAGCATCCGCTTTACACATACGTACTCTCAAACCGAAATAAACTTCTTAGACGTCAACGTTTAAATAGACGAAGGTAAACTCGCCACGAGCCTGTACCGCAAGCACACAGATCGACAGCAATACCTGCATTATCAAAACGACCACCCACGCCATTGCAAAAACAGCATTCCCTATAGCCAAGCTCATCGTTTCAAACGAATTTGTTCCAAGGAGACATATTTTGATGCGAGCAGCCAAAATTTAAAGTCAGTGCTGGAGAAACAAAAGTATCCACCGCGTATAATCGATGATGCAATCAGAAAAGCCAAGCAACTGAACCGAGCAGACCTTATCAGCCCGCGCCCTACGCAAAGCGACACACAACGCACAAATCTATATCTAACTTATAGCATGAACCATCCTAATGTAAATAATATCTTAAGACGACATTATAACATTCTCGAACAAAGCGAGCGCCTTAAACGCGCGTTTCCATCCGCCCCTGGGGTAGTCCACAGACGATCGCGTAACCTCAAAGACGCGCTAGTAAATTCTCGGATCAATTCATCGCCACCACCTAACGAATGTAGGCCTTGCATGCACCCAGGATGTCTGATCTGTAAGCAGATGCAGCACACAAACACGGCCAGCAGCACGCACTCGCAGTTCTCGATCAAAATTAAAGGGCACTTAACATGTGCCTCGTCGAATGTCGTGTACTTATTCGAGTGTACGGTATGTAAAATGCAATACATAGGGCAGACTAGAACGGCATTTAGACTGCGCTTTAATAATCACAAATCTCATGCCATAAATCTTTCGACATTGCCTCTATCCAAACATCTCGCTCTCCCAAAACACTCATTTGATAAATTGTCAGTGACGCTCCTAGAATCTGGATTTAAATCAAATCGCGAACGTGAACAGCGTGAATTCTACCTAATTTACCGATTCAACATAATTAAAAAAGGAATAAATGAAAGCCCCGGTACTCTGGCATCGATTAAAATGCTAACAGACGAATAGCAACAGCGATGAGGGGGCATTTTTTCAGGTCCCAGACCTTATTGTTAGCAGTGGTACTGTGCACGTGGCCAGAACTGGACCATCAACTATTCTCTTTTATTTCCAGGTTTTGATATTCATATTTTTTGTTCTAAGTTTAACAATGTTCCCTTTCAGGTCTGACTCATGCATGCCCCACGAAACAACACAAATGACCGTGCCGTTTTTTTTTTTTTTTTCTTTGAGACAGCCCTTTAGTTTGCGTGTTAACCTTCGTCTATTGTACGCTATCGTTCAGGTCAGCCCTGCCCGCTCGGCCACAAAGTCACCCTGCGCCCCCTCTCAAGAAGCTACAACCGTCATCCCACCGTCCTTGAAACTTGGCCCCGACCGTCAAGCTTCTTCACCCGGATACGAACTGCCCTACGCTTCCCTCTCACCAAAGCTCCAACCGTCATCCCGCCGAAATTTGGACCCGACCGTAGCATTGTGTAAACGTTTGCCCATCTGGAACTCTTCCTACGGTTCTTTGGAAACTCCCACCGTCATCCCGCCGTTTTTGAAACTTGGACTCGACCGTAGCATTGTATAAATACCACCCGCGTTCATCTGTAGAAGTTCTTCCTGACGAAGGCCGGACTCCGGCCGAAACGTCCAAGATTAAATCGTCCGTTGTTGCTGTTTTCACCAAGGGCTTCTTTCTTCCCAGTTATATATATATATATATATACGAGGGGTGATCAAAAAGTTCCGGGACTGATTTTGTAGCGTAGAAAGTGAGGGCACCATATTGAAAAAAACAACAAGGATATCAAGCTGGGCAAGCTAGTTTAGCTGGTTTTTAAGCTGGTTCAAGCTGGTTCGAGCTGGTCTACGCAGTAATCAAGGTGGTTCAAGCTGGTTCAAGCTGGTTCGAGCTGGTTCGAGCTGGCACTGCCGCTGGGCAAACTGGTACTTGAGCTGGTTCAAGCTTGTCATGCTGGTTCGAGCTGGTTTCGAATCTGGCCCAAGCTGGTTCAAGTTGGCCAAGCTGGTTCAAGCTGGCCAAGCTGGTCTTACTGGGAGCGCGCACGCCAAGGTCGGCGAGAGCTTGGCGAACTGGTATTGCCGGGAGCGCGCTCCAAGGTCGGCTGGGATGGGGACGATGCCACGTCCTGTTCTTTGTCCTCTCGTTTTCGGTAGACGACCGGGCGCTTCAGGCACGCTGCGAGCTTCCTTTGCGTGCGAGAAAAGAGAGAGAGAGAGAGAGAGTGGTAGGAACGGAGAATTTGGGACAGGTTTGGCTATCTTCGGCAGATTTTCGAAGGGACGGCTCTGTGCGCGTTGTTTGGCGACTACTTGAACGGCGGTGCAAGCGAAGCGGGATTTAACGAGACAGCGAGCGGCAGTCCGTTCAGCGTGGGAAGAAGTCAGATGCCCCGACTGAGGCGTCGTTTTGTGTCTTCGAACATCTCTGTGCTCGTGAATAACGGTGGTGCCGAGGAGTATTGCCAATGCTATCCAAGCCACACGGATTTCCTCGCCTCTGCTGACTTAGCAAGAGGACTCTTCGCCCCCATTACGGGCGGGACACAGGTTCGCTCCTCTCATCCGTGTAGTATTTTTATTGTTATTGCCTGATTTTGGCGTGTGTCTAGTATGTTTCGAGTTGAGAGATAAACAATCTAGTTTTAATAGCATTGTTTGTTTTGCACCGAGAACCACTGTCTGTGCGCCGGTTAGTACTGTGTCAGCGCAGTGGATGTGTAGCATCTGAGCTCATGTGAGCACACCGCGAATTCGAAAATAATAAATGAGATGCCGAGCTGGCTTTTCTAAAAAGTTTGGCTTGTTTACCTGTGTATTTATTTCAACTGGTTAAACTGGTGGGGAAGTACACCAGCCTAACCAGCATGAGCAGTTCACCCAGCATGACACAGCATTTGCCCAGCATTCACCCAGCAAAACCCAGCATACAACCGCGCTCGACCAGCACGGCAAGCTGGGCATGCTGGAGCAATAACCCAGCATGAAGCTGGGATGCTGGGACCAGCTTGTGCTGGGCATGCTGGAGCAATAACCCAGCATGAAGCTGGGATGCTGGAACCAGCTTGTGCTGGTTTTTTCAATAGGGCAGTACAGTGATGCGCGCGCAGCAGTCAAAGTAAAGAAACTTGGTGTCTCATTATACCAAAGGGCGTCGCTCTGTGAACATTTGGAGCTGCGCTACACTAGTTGGTTTGACCACAAGCACGAGCATGATGGCGATCTCTCCATACACTGCAAACCAAGGCGAGAACGAACATAAATTTTACGTCAAGCTCAGCAAACATAAAACAGAGACCTCTAAAATGATTTAGAAGGCTTATGTAAAAAAAGTGAGGTGTGCGAGGTGTTTTGAGTGGCACTGGCGCCTCTAGAATGGCAGAACGTCACCGAAGTCAAGGAGAGGTCGGATAAAGTCGCCCTACCGCTCTTCGTCTTCCAGCGATGTTCTGCCGTTCCTGAAGCGCGAGTGCCACTTAAGAACACTTCGCGAAATGCACTGCTTTTTTACACAAGCCTGCTGAATCATATCGACGGTCTCTGCTTTATATTTGTCGCGTTTGACGCAAAACTGATGTTCGGTCTCGATCTGGGTTGTAGTCTATAGTAAAATCGTCATTGTGCCCGTTCACGTGGTCACGAAAACTCGTGAAACGCAGCTCCAAATGTTCACAGAGCGGCGCCCTTTGGTATAGAGAGACAGGAAGGTCCTTTCCTTTGACTGCTGAGCGCATCACTGTGCTGCCCTCTCTTTTTACGCTACAAATTCAGTCCCGAAACTTTCTGATCACACCTCGTATATATATATATATATATATATATATATATATATATATATATATATATATATATATATATATATATATATTTACGTGACGGCGCGGCGGGATCGCCGCCGTCGGCACTACACTCGCGCAGAATCTTCACCTTTCGCAAAACTTGTTTCTGTGCCCGCGCAGTGCCTTCACTTGGCGTGGTCAAACGCGAGATTGTTTGGAAAGAAAGTGCTATCCTATACAGTTTTTTTTTTTTTTTAAATGAACATTTATATGGAGGTTAGAGCAGCACGGGTGCCGATTACATTTTTTTTATCATGCTCAGCGGTCATTACATGAGGGGATAACCGTCACCCTCAAGCCAGCTAAATAACTAAAACCTGTTAAATAACTTTAAATAACTTTGAAGTATTGCTTTTATTGGTTCGGTTGCATTGGCATGTATTGACGACAATTACTATTTTAGCGGGTAAAATTGTCTTCCTTCCGCTTTATATTACGGCCTCATACTGTAAGACGCGCCATGGCACGAGGGTGGGAAGGGAAGGTGCAGATATATGGTGAGGGGGGTTAAATGGGACGAATCGTAAGGAAATCGTGAAGTCTCCCTCCCCGAATGTACTGTAGAAAGGAATCTAATATGGACTTTCGGTGCGCCGGAGTGTTGCTGGGATGAATCCATTTCTCCAGCGTCGTGGGTCTGGTCGGCAGAGGGAAGAAGGTTTGTCCCTATGAGGACCGAGACCCTGGCAGTCCCAAATCACGTGGAAGCTGGTCAGGCTCGACCTTGGTGAAGCGTCGTCGGCACGCTCCGTCTTCGGTATATTCTTGGCTCCATGTTTTCGGCGCTGAAAGAAAACCCTTCTGCTGGCGTGATTTCCGCGCCCGTACGTTGCCTCCGGAGTTGGACCACGAACCAACGGCCGGTCGTTTGAAATTGAGAAGTTTTCATCGGGGACGAGGGCCTGGAGTAGGTGGGGCGCTCTGAGCGAGTGAAATCCTTTTACTCCTCGTAGTCGGAAAGGTCCTTCAGGTCAATGACTAGACCAATATACACATTTCGCGAAAAGGCGATAGGCAGCGAGACATTGATCAATCAATTTTCGGATTTTTAAACGAAATAGCATTTAAAAATGCGAAAATTTGCATTCTTTGTGTATCGAAAAAAGGACGCGCTGCCAAGATAGTGATGACGTGTTTGTAATGAGTAAGTCACGTCTTGTAACTTTCATTCTGGGCAAGGACTGCGCGCTCTTTTTGCGCGCAATACTGAAATCGGGCAAAAAGACGCAAAAAAAGATCAACGAATGCATTGAAAAAACATTGAGTGCGCAGGCGAGCTGGTGGATGTTGATCATGATGTAGAAACCCGAGACTGGTAAAAGCTGGGAAACTTGGTCGAAGAAGAAAGACAGGGGAAACGAACGTCTCAACGTTCGTTTCCCCTGTCTTTCTTCTTCGACCAAGTTTCCCAGCTTTTACCACAGTCTCGGGTTTTCTACATCATGATCAACGAATGCATCTCAAACCATTAGCTTCACGCAAATTCTTTACTATGTAAAAAAAAAAAAAACACATAGTGAGGGCGCGGATGAGTTGATGTAAGATTACTTTTTTCTTTACCATTACAAGTAAGACGTGGTCTTACTGACTTTTTCCCTATCTCCTCTACTTTTGTTTTTTTTCAAGATTTTGTTTCACACCCAGTCTCAAGTGTTAACTAAGGGTTTAAATTTGTCTAACCTTTAATTGTAATTGCCACCAACACTTTAATTGCAACATAACCCATAAAGCAAAAAAAAAAGATGATTATTATATTTGAGTGGGATAGCTGACTTACCGTGACGGAATAATCTAATGTCCGCCTAGCCTGGTAAATACATGGTGAAGACAGCACTTGTTTAGCTCTTACTTTTTTGTTAATGCAAATAGTCCCAATGAAAATTAAAATAACCTATGAACCGGGCTAAACGCCAAAAAGTAGCCTCCGATGCGGTTTTATCAACATCGGACAAAAACCGAGAAAGTCCCGAATCGGAGCTGTCCTTGAATACGATAAAACTTAAGAGAAGAAACTTCTAGCTGGCAACTTTATTTCGGGGTCTTCCGCTCACACTGCCTTCTTTGAAGTGTCTGCGAGGCTGAATTTTTAATCGGAAAACACAACCATTATCTTGTTTCCACCTCTTATCATGATGGGGACGATTTACAAGAATTTGAGCAAGCGGACAATTCCTAGCGGTTGGAGAATCTCCTCAACAAAAGCGGCCGATAAACCTCAATTTTTTTTGTGCAATGCCAAAATGTGTTTTTGAGGTCTAGTTTTTTTAATGAAAGGGTATTCTAGGGCGGATTATTTTTTAATGACGAATTCAGTGTTTCTAGGTATCAATTTGGCATCGGAGAAAGATATCGGCATTTATTGGGACTTATCTTGAAGAAAATTGGGAAGGGGCACTTTTGTGCACGTTACTCGAAAAGACGTAATTGATGAAAATTACTCCTGGTTAAAAGTATTCAACTAGATTACTTGATTACTCGAGAAAAAAACAGTAATCGGCCGTAACTTGAAATCAGTATAACCGTTGCTTCCCCAATTACCTCAGATTTTCAAGACATCAGATTTTCTGCCAGTTTCAAGACCAGTCTCTCGTCGTGTTTGTGCTTTTGAGCTTTGATGGCAGAGAAGGAAGACGAGGCATTGTAAAGAAGCATGGCGTTTTGACAAGAAGCAGCCTGGAGCTCTTAGTTAGTAACGACAAATAAGGCATGGTGTCAGAAGTTTAGGACCCCAAGCTGGGATAGGAACAAGGAGTGATGGCAACCGCCAACTCATTCCAGTGTCAACCGCCCGACGAATTCGACTTTGCAAGCCCAGGTGAATGGCCTTATTGGAAGCGGCGATCCAAAAGCTTCCGCATAATCAGCGGTCTCTCCACGAAGCCTGAGCCAGAACAGGTGAACGCTCTAATGTACTTTATGGGTGATAAGGCATACGATGTCTTCATATCGTTGAACCTTAACACAAAAAAGATGGCGAAGTACGGAGAAGTACTTTTAGCATTCGAGCGGCACTTCGTCGTCCGGCGAAACATCATTTACGAAACAGCGAAATCCCACAAGAGCAGCCAGCGAGAAAGTGAAGGCATTGAAAAATTCATCACTGACCTTTATAGCCCTGCCAAGACTTGCGAGTTCTACGCGAGAAGATGATTCGAGATCGCATCGTCATCGGCGTTTGCAACCACCAGCTGTCGGAGATGATGGAACTAGACCCGAAGTTGACACTGGAGAAGGCTACGAACCTGACTCGACAGTCAGAGGCTGTCAAGAAAGAGCAAGTTCCCTTCCGCACTTCACACGAAGAAAAGGTTGACAGAGTAGTAATGCCGCTTGAAAAAAACGGAATTCAAAGAAAAGGGAAGCAAATATTCTTAGCTTTAATGCTTGTCTAGAATTAGCTTGATTATCATGCTTACTGCTGCTTCAATGACACACACACATGGTATACGCATTATGTGAGTACTTCGGGATCCGATGAGTTAAGCCTCTCCGTTCTTATTGCGGAGGAGGCGCCATAGAACCGAGCTTTCGGTGTCACGTCAGAAGATCCCCAGGTGATTCAAATTAATCCTCAGTCCTCCGCTGGGGCGTGCCAGATGCCCGTCGTTGGTTTGGCACGTAAAACCTCCAAATTTGACTTCTTTGCGCCAGCTGTGCGCCGTGTTGTTATGTATCAAGCAACCAAGCTGCCGCCCAGAACAACCGGACAGCTCGAGCCATGATCTCGAGCGGGTGCATGCGCGCGGCGCGTGCATCGGGGACTGACCTAGGCGCCATACCAGTCCTGCCCGTTCCGTCACTGCTCCTCGCGCATTCGCAGCACGGCTCTCCAGGAGCCACGCGAAACTGCTCAACCTCGGCCAGTGTAGCTTACGCTACAAAAGGGGAAAGACGACACCGTCTCGTTTCAGTTAACAAACGAACAAAAAATTGCGGTGGCTTGGCTCGGCTATGCCAGGATATACGTAGCGTGTGCTTATGCGCACAAAATGAGAGGCGCTATCAAGCGGCTCCGGTGCAGCGTCAGACTTGGCTACTGCGTAACGGAGGCGCACAGCTGGGAACTCGGCGGCGCCAGTGCGTCTGCCGCGGCTATGACGTCACTCCTCTGGAATGGGCAGACCGGCGAGTCGGGCCAGGCGGGCGCGGCGGCGGTTTCGCGTGGCTCTCATAATGAGCCGTGATCATTATGCGGAGCGCGCGGCGCCGTGCGCCGTGCTCATTATGCGGAGCTCCACCGCCGCCGCTGCGCGCTCCGCATAATGAGCACGGCTCGCATAATGAGCACGGCTCATTATGAGGGCCACGCGAAACTGCTCAACCTCGGCCAGTGTAGGTAACGCTACAAAACGTTTGTTCGAAATGTAGCTACGGGCTGCATCAGGAAGTCTTGCCCCGCACGTGAAGCTGCGTGACACAAATGTAGAAAAATTGGACACTGTGCGCGTGTTTGCAGACGCCCTGCCACACTGCAGGAAGTAACAACTGCGGAGAAAGAATACCTCGGCACTGTGTTGACTTCAGAGGGAGAGCAGTGGAAAGTCAAGGTTGGCGTTCGAGATGTCTCCATAACATTCAAGGTTGACAGGGTTGCTTACGTCACCGTGGTCCCTGAGAGGATATACAGAGACGTTTTCAAGAACATTTCTCTGCAGATTTCCAAGAAGGCTCTAAAGGGTCCAAGTTAGAAGGCCCTGACTGTTCTTGGTGTCATGAACGAGACACTTCACTACAGATACAAGAGCCTCAGAACGGATCTATATATTGTAGAAGAATTGAAACAGCCGCTGCTCTCGAGAAATGCAAGCGAACAACTAGGCATTGTTCAACGTCTTGTCCAAGTTGACTCCAAAAACCCCAAAAAAGATAATATTCTAAGCTGTTTTCTGAACTGGGCCACATCAAGATACCTTACATGATCGAACGGAGGCCCGACGCTGAGCCTTTGGCGCTGATGACACCTCAAAGAGTGGGTATTCTGCTTCTCGGTGAGACCGAAACAAAATTTGATGAGATGGTTAAAATTGGAGTTATCGAGCCCACTGAAGAGCCCACTGAGTGGTGCTCTGGCATGGTGCACTCTTAAAAAAAAAGGAGTCTGCACGACTCCCTCTGGGGGGTATTTGCGCGCCGCAGATTCGACACCTTTTTGACTCCAGTTTGTAGAGTCCCTCGACTCTTTTTTTAAAGAGAGTCTCCACGACTCCATGTGGGGGGTCTTTGCGCACCGCACATCTGACTCTTTCTCGACTCTTGTTAGTAGAGTCACTTGACTCTTATTTAAAAAAGAGTCCTGTGACTCTCATTACACTGGAGTCATGGTAGTGTATGGAAGACTCCAGGTGACGTAGTCAACTGTGACTCTTTAACGACTCTTATCTAACGGAGAAAGAGAGTCACTGGACTCCTTCCTGGTAATCCCAGTGACACTGTAAGAAGAGTTGTGAGGACCCTCCTTTTATGAAGAGTCCCGTGACTCCTATGGCAAAAGAGTCATGGGAGTGTATGAGCGACTCTCCGAAAGATAGTCAGTGCTGACTCTCACTTTGTCTGGAGTATAGCAGCCCTAGTCAAGTGTCCGTTTGTTGAACAAAGGGAGGCATTGTGATCGTTAGGAGACTTCTTGCCGCCTGCGAGGTTCAACTTGAATTTCCCTAAAAAAAGAGTAGTAACATCAACTGTGTGAAAGTATAAAAGTTGAAATGGAAACTTCGGTTCCACCTAAAAGAAGCGGTAACATCAATTGTCTGCAAGTGTAAACGTCGAAATGCAGAACTAATATCTTACAATTTCCTTTAATGAAACATGGAAAATGAATGCTGATGGTCCTAACGATGCTGAACTGAATGCTGCTCTAAAATTTATCATGAAACACAACAGAAGCTTTTTTGGAATTTGCACACTTCAAAAAAAAACAAAAGTTTCTTTTTAATCGGCAGCTTAACTTTCTATTAGTTTGATTACACTTTTACATAGGTTGTATATCCTTTTTATCACACATCTGGACTATTGGCAAGAGCTGGTGCGAACCAGCATGTTTTGTTGCTTCATGACTGCTTCGCATGGACAGGTGGGTGGCAATAAATTGCAGGAATCTTCAAATTTAACAATAAAGATAGCTGTTTTGTCTCAGCTCATATCACTGCCATTTGTGCACATGCAACTTCATGAGTCCTACCATGCAGGTACTGCAAAACAAACCACAAGTATTTAAAACAATTACTTTATTAGAAACTCGTGTGATACATAGTGGCTCAAAAGCCTGCTTCGGCTTATCACAGGTGTTTTATCACAATAACTAAACAAATAACATCATAAGAAATAAGACTAATACACAAAACTGGTTTAATTATTAGACAAGAATGAAAATAACTTACAATGACAAGTTTTGTGAAGGCTTGCTTTGCCTGCTTGGTGTTGCAGGATTAAATTAGAATAAAAATAAGTTACAATAAGTTTCCTAAAGGCTTGGTTTGCCTACTTGCTGTTTTTTCAAAGCTTTGTTTTTCTTTCTGCAGTTTCTTCTTTTATGGTTTGGATCCTCAAATCAACAGATGCACAAAAAAAAACAAAAAAAAAACAAAAACTAACAGAAGTTTGGATACACAATGGAACACATAAACCTTTGTATTATAGCTGGAATATTCACCAAATACAGTAAAACCTCGTTAATTCAACCCCCGCTAATTCGAAAATTCGGATAATTTGAACTGCCGATCCGGTCCCGTCATACGTATGTATTATGTCAATGGCAGCAAACACTCATTAATTCGGAGGGAACGCGGCGCGCTATGGTTAATTCGGACGAATTCGGCAGGTGGCGCTAGCTACCATCCATTTCAAACGGTATGACTGTTATCCATCCGAGGTGCACATGTGGTTTTTGTGGTTTTTCCGGTTTTCCCGTGGTTCTCCGCTCTTCCAGTTCTCCGTGTTTCGTACCAGTTTTGCTCTGGGTTGCCGTGCTTCAGCGCGCTACCCGCTACTCTTGGCATGGAAGCGGCAGAACCATAGCTGCAACGGAAAAAGGGTAGCACAAGCGACCGACGACCGGAATGGCAAAATCGCGACACGCGGGGCTATTGTTCCCGAGCCTGCCGATAGCGAGAGTGACAGTCACGTTTCATGCCTCAACGCGGGGATCCTAAAGCCCGTCATTTTAACCGGCCACCCCCGCGTTGTAAAATGCAACATGACTGGCACTCTCGCTGTCGGCGCGCTCGGGAAAAATAGTGCCGGGTGTCGCGATTTTGCAGCTCCGATTATTGTTCAGTTGTGCTACTTGTTTTCCAGTTGCAGCTGTACTAGGCCAAGAATTTAGCGACGAAAGTGGAAATAATAAGGGTCTTGAAGGACGGCGTCTCTCGACAAGTGATTAAAAGTTACGACGTCAAGAGAAGCAGTTTGGCCACGTACGTGAAAATTAAGGCCGATATCCTACGGGCTTTCGAGAGCGAGAAGTTCAACGCGAAAAGAAAGCGGCCGTGGGCGGTGGTGCACCCGAAACTAGAAGAGGCCTTGCTGTGCTAAATCGTTAGCGCACGGGATGCGTAGCTCCAACAGTGCGAGTGCGGTGGAGCACTCGACCGCGCTAAGTTGCCGTCTCCGCCCAAGTGCCGTCCGGAAAGCAGGCGGTAATAACAGATTTCTTCTCAAAATAAAGGTATGTCACAGGGAAACGTTTTCGCACAGTTTTCTTTGTCCTTTCGATATTTTGACTTTCGGATAATTCGGACATTTTTGCCGGTCCCATGAGATCCGAATTAACGAGGTTTTACTGCAGTTATGAAAACATTAAAACAGTAACCATTATTGATCATTCTTTTTCCCTGTTCTAGGAATGTGCTCTGAGTGCTGTCACAACTTTCACAGCTCTTACCGAAATCTTTGTATTTTTTACCCATGAGGTGCTCAAGCACAAAACGTGTGCTTTGTCGATTCCCCCCCCCCCCCCCCCACATACTGACCTTTCTAGCTCAGTACATGGCTAATACCCGAGAGATTCCTGCTGAAAAGTCCAGGACGTCGATTCATAGGTCCTCGCAGACAATGCAGATGCTGCCAGATGTCCATGGGTGCTTTCCAGTGAAAAGTAACGTCGGGTTCCCGAAAGTCCTTACTGGGTCCTGGGAAAAAAAAAAGCCAATGATAAGAAATAAGTCTTGGAAGTCAGACGAAGTTGTAGGTGAGCAAAGTAAAATTCTCGAGGACATGTTAAGTGGCCACAGTGTCATAGATGGAAAGTCCATGCAGCAGAGTGAAGGCAAGTGAGGCACACGCCCGTTGCTGCCTTTCTATATTTCGCTTTCCCCAATTCTCACTTGATTGTGAAGTGTTTCGTACGGTGGAGCCAGTGCATCAGGGTGTCTACCAAATTACTGATTTCAAATTCCCTGGCTTTACTAGGATTTCCCTTGACTATTTTGATAAAAACTTCCTGACCACTTCTGGGTCGAAGGATCATAATTCAGAAACGTTATTCAGCATAGTCGTGCCAATGCGCGACCGTCAAGCTTTGTTCCGCATCGCCGTTCCACTTTCACTGGTCATTTTCCCTGATGAAGCCAACTTTTTGATGATTCTCCTGAGAATTTCAGGTTGGTAGACACCCTGATGATGTATCAGGTTACAGATGGACACCACAAAAATGTGCAGACCATTGCATTCAAAATTATTTTAGCCATCAGGAGGAAGCTAAAATATTCCCATGGAGAGAGAAAGAGAGTGGAGGGGCGGGGGAGGCTGCTGCTGCTATTGTCTACTTTTTCTTTTAAAAGAATATCAATTTAAGGCTCAAAGGGAACGTAAGTAATAAATCAGTAAGTGCACTGAGAGCACTTGAAGCACAAGGGGCACAGTCCTTACTGAGGAAAGAGGGGAGGGTACTAAGTCTAGCTGTACCTGTTCTGCAGCACCCTGCATAAGCTAGGTGCTAGGCAAGACTGGGGCTTATCTACTGAGAGTGTCTAGTACAGTCAAAGAAAGCATTATAAAATTCTTTGCTGGGCAAGCTGCTTCGTGGCTGCAATGAAAAAAGAGTACATTAAGACAGGGACAAGGAAGGAAGGGAAGACATTTTTTTTCTGAATAAACTAGTTGGTAGTGAGCACTTGTTTCTCCCTTTCTCGTCCCCGTCTTATTGTGCTCCCTTTTTAGTTGTAACAAAAGCAAGCCACGATGGAATTTAGAGAGGGCTAAAAGCTTGCTTTAACATTTGTGTGCATGTGAGAGAACGCTTCATGTACAAGGCCTACTACAAGGTAGTAATCATAATTTTCCATCTGAGTAACAAAATAATGCATCTCTGCATTACAAAGTACCCTATACCTTTTCGTGTGCTGTACCAATATAGGTATCTTTTGCATCCGGAAATGGTGGGTCACTAAAACTAATAGTAATTTGTTTATCGTCTTTGCTTAGATAAATGTTACTGAAGTTTGGCAGGAAAGAACCGCCTTCGAATATGGTCTTTGGTTTGTTTTAAGTCATGGCCAAGTACTCCTAATAAAATATTGTCACGGGTGGTGACCAGAATAACAATAAATAAACAGGAAGAAATAAACGTTTAATGTGGCGAACTTGTGCCAGAACAAAAAGGGAATAGAAAATAATAACAAAGCGTCGCGAGCGTCGAAGTCGGCGAGACAGCAGAGTCGAGCGCTGGGGCGAAACTGACTTGGCTCGCCACGCGAAGCCCCTTTATGTACACGCGTAGGCTTCTGGAATAATCGGTGTAGAAGGTTCGGCCTGAAGAACTTTCTAAACTAGAACAAGCAACACGGTTCTCGAATTTACCAGAACATTACATTAGATGTCAACAAAAAGGCGTCCCCGCGGCCAGGAATCGAACCCTGGCTTTTCGCGTGGGAGGCAAGCGCGATAACCGTTAGGCCACGCGCGCGCTGCCTCCTTCGCCAGCTGCGCGCGCGGCATTACTCCCCCTTTTAAAAAGTGCATCGCCCCGATGCAAAACAGAACAAAACAAAGCAAATAAAAAGAACGGTAAACTAAAGAGTCGTTTGGAACACTTAAGGTCCACAGTCCTATCGAGCGTAGTACGGTTTCAGGCGCACGACGTGGACGACTTCAGGTCGTGGTGGGCGGCGTGATGATGTCCTTGTTCCGTCGGGCATGACCTCGTAGTTCAGATCTCCAAGTCGACGAAGTACCTTGTAGGGTCCGAAATACCGTTTCAGGAGTTTCTCACTGAGACCACGGCGGCGAATCGGTGTCCAGACCCATACCCGGTCTCCGGGCTGGAAGTGGACGTCCCGACGACGAAGGTTGTACCGGGTAGCGTCGACACGTTGTTGATCTTCAATTCGGAGTCGGGCGAGCTGGCGAACTTCTTCGGCTCGTTGAGAAACCACTTGGGCGTCGGGGCTTCCATCGTCAGCTGGTTCGTGGGGTAGCATCGCGTCGAGCATGGTCGTTACTTTCCTGCCATGCACCAGCTGAAAGGGTGTCACCCCGGTGGTCTCTTGCACGGCCGTGTTGTAGGCAAATGTAACGTACGGCAACACCTCGTCCCATGTCTTGTGCTCCACGTCGACGTACATGGAGATCATGTCGGCGATGGTCTTGTTGAGTCTTTCCGTCAGCCCGTTGGTCTGCGGGTGGTACGCCGTGGTGCGGCGATGGCTGGTGTGGCTGAGACGAAGGACTTCCTGTGTCAGCTGGGCCATGAACGAGGATCCACGGTCTGAGATCAAGACTTCGGGGGCACCGTGCCGGAGGACAATGGACTCGATGAAAAACTTGGCGACTTCAACAGCCGTTCCTGATGGAAGGGCTTTTGTCTCGGCGTACCGTGTGAGATAATCGGTTGCGACGATTATCCATCGGTTCCCTTGCGTCGATGGTGGGAATGGCCCAAGTAAGCCCATTCCAATTTGCTGAAACGGGGCAGATGGCGGCGCAATAGGCTGAAGAAGTCCTGCCGGTCTCGTCGGTGGTTTTTTTCGTCGTTGACACTCGTGGCAAGATCGGGTGTAGTGGTGCACTGTCTTCGCGAGCTTGGGCCAGTAGTATTTTTCGCGTATCCTGGCGAGAGTTCTGCTGTAGCCAAGGTGTCCCGCCGTCGGGTCATCGTGGCAGGCTTGAAAGATTTCTTCTCGAAGACTGGAAGGGACCACCAACAGCCACGCCGTGTTGTTGTCGCTGAAGTTCTCCTTGTAGAGCACACCTCGTCGGAGGGAGAAGGTTGGCAGTGTTCGTACAAAAATGCGGGGAACGGCACTTCCTTGTCCCTCTAGGTGCTCGATGAGTGCTCGCAGCTCAGGGTCATCTCGTTGAAGTGCTGCCATGTCGCTGACATCGAGAGCGCCGAGGAAACACTCATCGTCGTCCTCTTTGGTGCAGGCAGGAGCGGCCTCGACTGGGGCCCTTGACAGGCAGTCGGCGTCATTGTGCTTCCGGCCGGACTTGTACACCACGGTCATGTCGAACTCCTGCAGTCGTAGGCTCCACCGGGCGAGGCGTCCGGAGGGGTCCTTCAGATTCGCCAGCCAGCAGAGCGAGTGGTGGTCTGTGACCACGCGAAAAGGACTTCCATACAAATATGGGCGAAACTTTGTTATTGCCCAGACGACAGCGAGGCACTCCTTTTCAGTAGTTGAATAGTTCCTCTCCGCGTTAGACAGCGTCCTACTTGCGTATGCGATGACTCGCTCTGCGCCGTCCTGCATTTGGACTAGTACCGCACCTAGTCCGGTGTTGCTGGCGTCGGTGTGGATCTCGGTTTCAGCAAACTGGTCGAAATGGCCAAGAATCGGGGGCGTCTGGAGTCTTCGTTTGAGCTCGTCAAATGACCTCTGGTGTTCTTCTGTCCACTCGAACTTTACGGCGTCCTTCGTGAGGTGTGTCAGCGGTGCGGACAGCTTGGCGAAGTCTCGAACAAAGCGCCTGTAGTAGGCACAGAGTCCGAGAAATCTTCTCACAGCCTTCTTGTCAGCCGGCGGCGTAAATGCAGCTACGGCGCGGGTCTTCTCGGGGTCAGGTAGAACGCCTTTGTTGTTCACGACGTGGCCAAGGAACTTTAGTTCCCCATAGGCGAACCGACACTTTGTTGGCTTGAGTGACAGGCCGGCGGTCTTGATGGCTTGAAGCACGGCTCGAAGTCGTCTGAGGTGTTCGTCGAAATCGCGTGAGAATACCACGACATCGTCCAGGTAGACGAGGCAGCTCTGCCATTTCAGACCTGCCAGCACGGTGTCCATGACGCGCTGGAAGGTGGCTGGTGCTGTACAAAGTCCGAACGGCATCACTTTGAATTCGTACAGTCCGTCGGGAGTGACGAAGGCAGTTTTCTCCCGGTCACGTTCGTCGACTTCAATCTGCCAGTAACCACTCTTCAAGTCCATTGACGAAAAATATCGGGAGTGGCGCAATCGGTCTAACGTATCGTCGATGCGGGGGAGCGGATAGACGTCCTTCTTCGTCACAGCGTTCAGTCGACGATAGTCTACGCAGAACCGCAGGGTTCCGTCCCTCTTCTTTACAAGTACGACCGGGGACGCCCATGGACTTCTTGAGGGTTGAATGATGTCGTCGTCGAGCATCTCCTGGACTTGATCTTGAATCACTTTTCTTTCCTTTAAGGAGACTCGATACGGCGACTGGTGGACAGGGAGTGCGTCGTCGTCGGTAATAATGCGATGTTTCGCCATTGGTGTTTGGCGAACTTTCGATGTCATGGCAAAACAGTCACTGTATTCGGCGAGGAGATCAACCAGTTGCCGGCGCTTCGGAGCTGGGAGCTCGGGGTCGATGTCGAGCGGCGGCGTTGTCGTGCTCTTCTGCTGTGACGACGAGGTTTCTTCGGAGATTGCGGTGACCACGGCTGGCGCCTGAAGCTCCTCGACGTAGCCCACGGTGGTGCCCTTCGTTAGGTGCTGCGGCTCCTCTCGAAAGTTTGTCACGAGAACAGTTGCACGTCCTTCTTGGAGATCCGTTACGCCTCGTGCGACGCCGATTCCTTTCTCAAGAAGCAGTTGGACGCTGCCTTCCAGAAGAGCTTCACCGTGCATGGCTGCGTCGGTTATGACGGTGACGAAAACACTTGACCGCGGCGGCAGATTCACATGGTCGGCTAAAACTCGGATGGCGGATGACGTCGTGTTGGCATCCACCGGTGGCAGAACAGGCTTTCGCAGCGTCAACTGGTTTGCCCCGAGGTCGATGACGGCGCCATACTCGCAGAGGAAGTCCATTCCGAGGATAACGTCCCTCGAACAGTCTTGCATAACGACGAACTTCACAGGGCACGTCTCACCGTGGATCTCAACGCGAGCAGTGCATCTCCCGACTGGTGTGATGAGGTGCCCTCCGGCGGTTCGTATTTGAGGTCCATCCCACGGCGTCGTGACTTTTCGAAGGCGGCGGGAGAGCCTCCCACTCAGAACAGAGTAGTCTGCTCCGGTGTCGACGAGTGCCGTCGCGTCGTGGCCGTCGATGATAACGTTGAGGTTGTTGGACACCGAAGCAGGAGCGTCGTTGCGATTCGCAGCGTCGGGAGAGTGGGAGCGCTCCGTCGTTCTTGGAGGCTCTTTACTTCGGTCGTCTTCGGCAACGCCACCTCCAGGCGTTGCCGCGCCTAGTTTTCCCGGCGACGCAGGGGAGACAGGCTTTCTCGACGGGGTCGTGGAACTGGGGACGCTGAACGTCTGGGCGACGGTGAGCGGGATTCACGGCGGAGAGGCAGCGCTGAGGATGGCGAACTTCGGAGGTACTCCTCGATGTCGCGAGGGCGTTCGTCGTACCTTGGGCGTGGGTCGTTTGGATGGAACCCGCGCAGCCCCAGTTGTCTGTAGGGGCATCGACGGTAAATGTGGCCGGCTTCACCGCAGTGATAGCACAACGGGCGTCGATCGGCCGTCCGCCACACGTCGGTCTTTCGCGGCGCAGCTTGTTCTGGGCGGACGTGCGCCCGATCTTCTTGGCGTCGGGAATACTGCGGCGCTGGAGGCTCACGTCGGGGTGGCGCCGTATACCGGTGAGCTGGGGGCGGTGATCGTCGAGTAGCTGCGGCGTAACTCAGCGTCGGCGGTTCGGGAGTGGCGCCGACGAGAACTTCTGGCTGCAGCGCCTGATGAACTTCTTCCCGGACAATCTCGGCGATTGAGGGCGAAGCTGGGCTTGCGGCGGCAGGTAGAAGCTTCTGAATTTCCTCCCGCACGACGTCCCGGATGATCTCGCGGAAATCCGGGCTGTTGCAGCTAGAAGGCGAGAGGGCAGCGACGCCAGGAAGTCGCTGGTAGTGGGAGGTCCGTGATTGAAGGGCACGTTCAATGTTCGTCGCCTCGGTGACGAAACCTTCGACTGTCGTCGGAGGGCTGCGGACAAGACCGCCGAAGATGTTTTCCCTCACGCCCCGCATGAGGACGCGCAGTATTTTCTCCTCGGTGGCTTGAGGGTCTGCACGAGTACTCAGCCGCAGAACGTCTTCCACAAAGCTCGTGACGCTTTCGTTGGGTGCTTGAAACCTCGACTGAAGAAGATCTTCGGCCCGCTGCCTACGATGTTGGTTCATGAATGTCCGCTTCAGCTCGGTGACGCAGGTATCCCACGACGTCAGCGAATCCTCATGGTTCTCGAACCAGTTTCTTGCAGTTTTCTCCAAGGAGAAGTAGAGATTTTGTAGGCGCTGTTCCGCAGTCCAGCCGTTATGACGAGCTATGCGTTCATAATGTTGAAGCCAGTCCTCTACATCCTCATGGGCCTCACCATGGAATGGCGTCGGATTGCGTGGGGCGACAGGCATGAAGACGACGGATGGAGCGGTCGAGGTCTGCGGCGACTGGTTGTTCATCGTCGGCCTGTTTGACTGCTTGGTCCTGGGTGGCAAAAGTCCAAACTCCGGTTGTAGGCCTTGAATGCGGCGACTTAGTCGGGTCTTGGTAATGTCTTCGTCGGGTCGTCGTGGGCTTGCTGTCGGACTTGCGCTCCGGGCCCTCGGAGGGGTGCGCTGCACGGACATGCGGTACCCCGCACCTCCACCAGAATGTCACGGGTGGTGACCAGAATAACAATAAATAAACAGGAAGAAATAAACGTTTAATGTGGCGAACTTGTGCCAGAACAAAAAGGGAATAGAAAATAATAACAAAGCGTCGCGAGCGTCGAAGTCGGCGAGACAGCAGAGTCGAGCGCTGGGGCGAAACTGACTTGGCTCGCCACGCGAAGCCCCTTTATGTACACGCGTAGGCTTCTGGAATAATCGGTGTAGAAGGTTCGGCCTGAAGAACTTTCTAAACTAGAACAAGCAAAACGGTTCTCGAATTTACCAGAACATTACATTAGATGTCAACAAAAAGGCGTCCCCGCGGCCAGGAATCGAACCCTGGCTTTTCGCGTGGGAGGCAAGCGCGATAACCGTTAGGCCACGCGCGCGCTGCCTCCTTCGCCAGCTGCGCGCGCGGCAATATTGAAATAACCAGTTGAGAAGACAGGGGATGATACTTATCTCACTTGGTCTCCATCTTTAAAAAAAAACATGTTTATAGATTGGCATAGCGAAGACACCCTTTCAAACAGATTTATCATAAGTTGCAGATGATTTATCCTTAACATGAGTAGTTACATCGACCACGCAAACGGCACGGCTTTCCTCCGCTCTTGTCCTTTCCCCTATCCTGTTTTCTTTTAGGAAGATCGGCATTGATAAGAACAGCGTAGGCCTCGACGACAGCAAACAGAGTTTGTTAGTGGTTGTCCGCACCAATAATCATAACATCATAAAAAAATGGAGTAAAGTGGATTAGAGTAGGACCATAGCACCTCTATACTCACAAAGCCTGCCAGTTCGACGACGGAGTCATAGAGTGCCTGGTCACACATTTGAAGCGTGAGGATTTGGTAGCACAGAGCACTAAAGAGCCATTCCTCGGGGAACCTGGACATCAGCACACAGCTTTTGCAGTGGCGAGGACCCGAAACATACTTCTTTCGTGTTTCGCGTCCGCTGCGGCGAGAGACTTCTCCGTTGTATGCCACTCCAACTTTTCCATTTCGGCGACCGCTTCTCTTGGCAATCTGCCAGGTTTTGTCAGTATAAAGGAGGCTATGGTACGACCACGGTGGAAGAAATACATTTAGGTGGCGACTCTGGCCGCTCTTCCCGCAAGGAGCGAGCGACCAGATCGTGTTCGGAGCTAGCATCGAACCAGAAGTATACTCTGTTTCACCTTATGATGTACCGCAGGAAAGGCAACAAGCGCGAGCTCCTTGCTCTGGGGCACATCTTGGCAGCACAAGCTCTCGTGACTTAAGAGCGGCTGCCAACGCTATGAGCTCGCGCTTCTAGCCTTCGCTGCGGTGCAACATAAGGTGAAACGAAGTATAGTTACTTCCGCGCCGCCGCGGAGGGCGCTGAGGTGTGAGCACCGTGGGTATGAGGTCTCTCCTCGGCGGCCACGGTTTCGGGGGCATAGCTTGCTCGCCTTTTTTGCGGTGTGGTGGTGGTATGCAGCTAGTGGCTGGACTCAACTTTGGTTTGGTGCTGTGTCAATCAAGGGTGCCATTATCGTGCACGAAGGTGAGCCTTAACCCGAAGAAGTTATGCTATGAGAATGGGAAAGACGTGCTTCGATCCCAACTGCAATTCGGGGCACCGGAACTGTGCAGAGCAAGTGTCCTTGTTGAAAGCTCCATCGAATGACGCTCGCCTGGAGCAGTGGCGTCGTGCAATCCCGAGGGCCGATCGCAAGTTACTACCTAGTCTCCTCATCTCGTTGACCAAGTGAAGATGAAGCTTGACAGTCTCATTTCTGTCGAAGACTGGGAATGCGAAGATATCCTGATAGAAAAGGCTGAAGAAACCAAGACTGTGGACTGCATACTATATTGTGTAACTGGGTTTTTGAGTGTAAAAATGAAAAAAGCTACACACTGCCCTGCATGCCGATCTGCTTTCAGCATCGACAAAAACACTTCTGCTGAAGCAGCACTGACAAACGTGAAGAACAGAGGAGGCCTTATACACCCCTACAAGAACCTTTTCCAGCTACTGAAGAAAGCGGAACAGTTCTTTGTGGAAAATAAAAGCCACCAGACTGTCTACTGGGACACAATCGACAGTGTTCTTGACACATGCACAATAACGTTTCCATGCGCTGAACACAAAGCAGAAACAGGTGCCCAGTTGCTCCACTACTACTTCAGCATGCGAATGCGACAACGCTGGCAGCATATTACCATGAGTATGAACAAACAAGCTCAAGAAAAGAAGAAATCAGCAAAGCAGCGCTCGTCTTAGTTTAAGAGCATGGGCGAGAAACACAGGATGTAGAAGATTGCGTTCTTTGGTAGTATGCAGTGAATTCAGCTCTTGTGTACATTTTAAAGGGAAAGTATTTGTCAGGTATTTTTTTTACAGATGAAAAGTGATTTATGTCCTATAACCGCTACTATTGTTTGACTTTCAGTCACTGTGTCATCATGTCATCATATTGTGTCATCATTTCAGTCACTATGTCATCATGAATATAATTTTTTTTTCTGCTCACAAGGTTTGTATGTCCCACATAAAGCCATGCAATGTGTGTAAACAATTTACAGAACTGTTACTAAACATGCTCTTTGACAAAACATGCGAGCACGACCCAGCGGTTTACTCTAAATTATTGAAAGCCCAGTAGATTATGCCGGGAAGTTTTGTATTTATACGAGTATTTTTGTCACGTTAAGCTATCATTGGAATGTTCTCGTTTAATAAAAACAGGAACCGCACGGGAAAAAAGGCAATCAGTGCCAGTGCGCCAACATAAATCCATCATTTCAGTACACAGGGACCGAGTAAAGAATGCATAATTTCCTTCACAAGCCTTCACAAGCCCCTTTAAACTTGGGCGCCATCTATCGCCGTGCGCGTGAAGCACGCCGAACATAATGTAGTCGTCGCGTGAGACAGAGAGTCATCACCTAAATCTATTTCTTCCACCGTGGGTATGACGTATGCTGGTGCTCTGCAGCGGGGCGCCATCCTGCTGTGTAATCTTTGGGCAGCCCCTTAGTCCACAGAACTCTGAGAATGTAGAGGTTATCTATCGTACCTGTGACATTATCTGCAACTCGCAAACTTCAGTGCTGCATTGGATTATTTACAGCAACGCATGCAAGTGAGTCATGTTTTTTTATCCGCAAAATTTTCAAATGGCCTAATTGTTTACCTCGGCAAAAACTGCACGGTTCGGGGCACAGCCACGCAGGCGGCAAGGCGTTGACACCAAGAGGCCCCGTTCCCTTACCCTCGCTGGCTCTTGTGGTACCCTTGTCTCCGTCGACTGAAAGGAGTATCCCGTCAGTGTCGTGCATACTTGAGCCTCTACTGAAACCAATATGATTCCATATGAACCGACTTGCCATTAAAGACCAAAGTTCACTTCTTCGCTCCTATTTTCTACCCACCTAATACAGTGGTTTGTTAACAGGAACACCACCGTTAACTAGAAAGCTCATTCGTAATGCAAGTCCTTTGTAGTAATGAATAATGGTCAAGGTCTAATTAAACAACAAGCATGGGCGCTAAAGACACCCTCCTACATGGGCGAGCATTAGTGAACCCGATTCGGCTAACATTTGCGAGGCCTAGCTTGAAAATGTAATAAATGACATTGTTTCTGGTCACATTAATTTGTTAAGATGCCTTGGCATTAGTTCTGACCTTGGACTGGTTTTGAGCACATCAATATAATGTTTGCAACTTCGCCATGGGAACCACAATGTTCTTTCAAAACTAAAGTGCAAGCTTTAAAATAAAATAACAAAAAAAGTTGTACCGATGCACGCATATAATTACCATTGTCTATGCCCGTACCCTCTGGCACCTGTTTCCAGAAAAATCAACAAATACAAGAGTAATGCACAAATTGTACATCGTGAAGAGGCCTGCCGACAACCTGATGAACAGTGTTTTGAATGCCAAGAACACATGAACTGTTAAGTTATCCATTCACGCATGGTTCTCTAAGACTCAAGTTTTTGCCAACTGTGTTCATTTTCTTTGAATCTTGGAAAGTGCTTATAAGATAGCGGTGCCCATGCATCCTCCCGAAGTTGCCAACTGTGTTCATTTTCTTTGAATCTTGGAAAGTGCTTACAAGATAGCGGTGCCCATGCATCCTCCCGAAGTTGCTGGTGCATGCTCGGGACGCCTTCGGAAGCTTCTGCTGTTGACTTTGGAGACCTGGCTTTGGAGACCTGTGGACGCACACATACTGCAATTCCATCCTTCGGCCTGCCATGACCTTGTTGACGCGCAGTCGTCTCACGACGTCACCGGGTCCTAGCGCACAGTGTCGTCGTCCCTGTGTGCACCACACATATTTGTTATATCTTTGTTTGATTATTTTTAAATCATGCAATTTTGTTTATTTTTGTTGTAAATTATTTTATTTTCATGTAAACTTCGACTTAGCTGGTCTTGACATGTGCAGTTTCAAAGAAATAAGAAACAAAAATTTTGGTTTCTTTTTACTTACTGTAAACGATTTAATTTTCGCGGGCTCAAATTTTCGCGAATCGGGCCGAAAATGAAAATTTGAAATTATTCGCGGGTTCTAATTTTCACGAATCGAGTGTAGCTTCCGTAGCGTTCACATATTGCCCGAATTATTCGCGGGACGTATTTTTCGCGAATTGTAGGCGATTCGCGAAAATTAGGTCCTCGCGAAAATTCAGTCGTTTACAGTATATGAAACAAAATAGTGCGATAGCAAGCGGGCTTGCCGAGGTACTTGCATGCCTCCTGCACTTGTCACTTCTCCTTGGACCAGTCGTGGGGTAATTAACATGCTCTTACTTAAAAAAAAAAGAAAAAAAAATCTTAGTCCCTCGGTTGTCTCATAGCGGTAGACATCTGTGCAACACCACTTTACTAACTCCGCCTTGTTACAAAGCGTTGAAAGAGACCAACAAAACTCAAAACACTCCAAGTTAAAAAAAAAAAAAATCAAGAGTTTTGTATAAACGGACTGATAGCATGTGTACTAGAGTTCTGTCCAGACCGAACGACAGCAGGCCCTGTAGAGTTCCGTACAGAGGGAACGACAGCAAGCCTTGTTGGTTCCCGTCCCGAAGGCTGAGCAGAAAGGATTGTTCCTTTTCGTCGAAGTTAGACTAACAATAACAACCTTTCTGTCAACTGTTTTGTGATGCCAAGGGTGTTTTTTATTCTTGCGATTATTTATGAGGTGGAGCCACAATACCAGGTTATGACTATGTAAACCCAATTACTAAATTATTCGCCGCAAACAAGGACAATGAAAGTTGAAAAAAGGGAGTGCTTCATTATTACGACAATGCACCTGGCCCCAGGTCTTGGATTACAATGGTTGCCATTCCTAAAAAACACTTGCCACTTTCAAGAGCTGGAAATGATATCACCCTATTCACTGTATCTTCCTGCAATTAACTACAAACTCTTAACAAACAAAAACAAAGAAACACCTGCATGGGAGGGGATTTTCGATCGGTATATGGTGAGGTAATGAGGCCTGCAGAGGCGTTGTTTGCAGAGGTTCGACAAACGTTTTTTTTTTTTTTTTTTTCCAGGAAGCAATAGAAATTCTATAGGATTGCTGGGACAAGTGCATTTGGCTTAAAGAACACTACATTAAAAATAACACACGGACATTTGATGTTGGCACTCCGGAAATGAATCAAGGGTGGAGCATTGGGATGAACTCTCGTCTATGCTGTAAGCCGCTTCAGTGGCGAGTTTCTCTTCCATCTGGACGGCACTTCACTGGTGCCCAGTGATACACGCGCCGTCCGACTTTCTTTCGGACGGCACTTGAAGGCGCGAGTGGAGTGCCGTCGGACGGCACTTGAACGCTCTGCAAGAGTGCCGTAGACACAGCCTTTAAGAAATGGAGTAACAAAATAACAGCGTCAATTCACTACACTCTAAGAAAAAATGACTCCCAGTGGTGGTCAAATGGCGCTTTGGAGGCTTTGACTACCCCAAAAGGCGAATTACTAGCCTTTGGGCAAAGTGACGACACCAAACCGCTGTGGAATGACCACCTTTCTGCAGGTTAGGACTAGGGTGTGGTCACTTTCGAATCTGATATTTACGTGCAGGCAGTCGTAAATAATATTAGTAACTTAGATAACAACAGAAAGACTATAAATTATATTCTTCCTCAGCTTTCGTGATCCTTTAAGATCCGCCAAGATCACATCTGTTGTGCAATTCGCGTAAATTGGTGGAATAAACATTTTGTCAGCGCGAGCAGCAACACTGGTCTCGACGAAAGCCGTGGACCGTGGTATGGTGTAGCTGCGGCATCATAACAACAACAAACGACGTCGGTGTTTGCCGAACTGAGGTGAGGATATCTTTTTGCCGTATTTTATTGCAAAGAATATTTAAAAGAAAAAAATTATTAGTTGTATATCTTATCGTGTTGAACCATTGAACACTGAGTCCGAGGATCGGAAGGGTAAACATGCTCAGAGGTATGTGACTGTGTCACCCGTACTGTTTTCATCAATCTCGGACTGGTTGAGTTTCTGAGCTGCACCCGTCGTGGTTGTGATCTCCTGGCTGTACGTACGTAATGCAAAAACTTTCCAATTCAGTAGCAGGTTGAAATTCAGCGGCAGCGTATAGTAATTGGCTTTTACTAGATTGTGCGTCGTTACGGACGCTATTTGTGCTTTTACAAGCGCCAGCGCGAGCCCGAACTGGCGCCTCTTTCGCCGTTTGCGTTCTTCAGTTTTGATGTTCTGCTCCATGATTTATTAAACCTAAACCTAAAAGTCAGTCACCTCTGTCTCGTCACCCGTCAGGGCACCCCATAGCGCTGCCGCTCTACCGGCCCTTTCTGGATGTCGCCAAGTAGCAGCCGGATCGTCGAACCACACCCATCGTTGCCCCTCCACCAGAGGATCACTACATTTTGGTGCGTCAGCTACCACTATATTTCGGCACGTCAGCTACCGCTATATTTTGGTGCGTCGGCCGAGCCTGTCGGCCCATCCCGTTTTTTCGACCGTTTAACTCTTTTTCTGGGCACAAAAAGAGTCCCTGCGGTTTTTCACGACGTTCTTGCTCTCGTGCTCGTTCAGTTTTTTTTAGGGCAGTATATAAGCTTCTGAGGTTCTTTGCAGTGTTCCAACACTTGTGTTCCTTCAGTTCTTTCAGAACAGTAAATAAGCCCCTGATGTTCTTCACAGTGTTCCAATGCTCGTGATCGTTCAGTTTACCAGTCTGCCCTGCAAGACGTGGCCTTTCAAACCTGTTTATCTTTTCCCCTTGGCCGGTCGCTGTGCTGTACCCGGTTTTGGATTTTACGAAATTTCACTGCATTGAGACATGCTGCCCTATACTCCGTTCACCCCTAAGCTGAGACAGAGCCATATATGTAGAAAGTTTGGCCATTCGTTGGGAAGTATAGGAGACAAATGAGGATGCGCCATTGGCCGAAAGCGGGCTGGGCGTGTTCCAGGGCGTCTTCACAAATTCGAATGTGGCCAATCAGAAGCCGGAAATAATTCCCTGGCGGTGGTTGCGAGAAACAAACTTAATAAGTGCGTCGGAGTAACTCTCGGTGACTGAAAATGTGGTGCGTGTGATGTTTAACTCACGGTCATCCGAAATTATGGTGGAAGAGTGCGACTGGCAGAACGATCGACATAATCCCCGTGTGCCGAGGGCCGGGAGTCTACCGTCCGAGCGGTCACACTCTCCCCGAGCAAAACAGAGTTTAGCGGCACATTTGTTTCTTACATCTTTCTGCATGATCATAATCGTAACATCCTGTGCACCCTATTTTCAACCATGAAGGGTCACTGCACTTCACACTTGCGTGCTTATTAAAACCATATACCAACATATACCTGTGATTAAAACAGTTTCTCCCTACTACCGCTAGGAATTCTTTTAGGCTTCTGGTTGGCCAAGAGAGAATGTCAAGCCCACTTTCTGCTTCTGGTGCATGCCCAGGCTCTGCCCGCACCTCCCATTGACCAAACTTTCTATACACGGCTCTGAGCTGAGACTGCAGTGGGAACTACGTGCCCGCCGAACCAATCAGCCACCTCCCTTTCATCACCTGACCCAGTCCTCGGTGTGTGGGTATGAGCGGGAGCATGATCACGTGGCAAAAGAGGGATGTATGACTGGTCCATTGAATACGTAGCTTTCACCACAGTCTCAGCTTAGGGATGAATGGAATATAGTCAGCGCGCAAGATGGCCACCCAGCTCCGGCCTCCCAAGAAGTTGGTGTTTACAAGACGGCCGCTGTCTTCATTGGCCTCCTCGCTCGAAACCCTATGCCGTAGAACCAGCGTGCACCAGCACGCGACACGAAGCTTCATCGACGGCTGCCCGTACGCGAAGGAGCTAGCATCCCCTCCGTTCAAGACGGGTGCTTTCGGTGAATCGCAGTGCTGTGAAATTAATTGTTTCTCTTTCGGTTTTCCTTCTAAGAAAACGTTTTTATCATAAATGCCTGTGACCCCAACAGCAGCCGCTAAGCCGACATTTTCCTCTGACTGCAACTATCTCAAATATGACTAACTTTCCTCGGATATGAAGTTTTTCCAATATCATTTCTCATTGAATACTTGTGTGTATTGGAAGATAAGTGTCGTGTTCTGGTATTTTTATTATTGTAGTCTCTCTATAGCTACTGTTAAAAAAAAAATATTAAGAATGGGAGTGCAGTAGTTTTTCGTTCTGCTTTAATGGGGTACGGAAGCAAAAATTTAGTGCCTATTTCTTTGTGTAGACATGGTTTGCTTCATGACAGCAGCTCACAAACAGCAGTCTTTCGTCTGTAAATGCAAGAAGAGCAATTTTAAAAGAAATAAAACAATTTCCTAATACCGCCTGGTAGTTGAGGTGTGCGCTTTGTTGGAATGTCTCACGTCACGGGCTCATCGGGCACGCTACACCACGGTGTGGCGCAACTGATGGAGCCGTACGGGAGCAAGCGGCGCTTGGCGCACCTCTGAAGCATTTCCGAGGTACGGTGTACCTCGGAAATGCCCGAGGTACACCGTACCTCGGGCATTTCCACTTGGCAGTATTGTAACGCGCTGACGATGAAGCTGGCACCACCTAGTGACGACGATCGTAATTACTATACCCTTGGCCTCGTATGGGCCCGTGACGTTGCGAGCGTGACTTCACGGGCAAATATCCCGAGATGCGTCTTGCCAACTCGATGGCTGATTTTGAAGCGCTCGCCAGAATCTGTCAGTTGGAACAAAAAATATAGCCATCTGCTGAAAATACAAGCATGTGATTACCATTTACGGATATCATGGATCATATTTCACTCATTTCGAAGTGTTCCGGGGATATTCCAAGTTTTGATTCTGTACCCTCTGAACGTCTTTCTTGGGGTTTTGTTTAAAAAAAATATAAGCAAAGGAGAATCTAATAATTGGCTTTTACTGGTTTGTTACGTCGTCCAAGACACTATTTGTACTATTATGAGTGCAAGTTCGAGTCAGAGCTTGCGCCTCTTTTGCCATTCTTGTTCTTCAGTTCTGATGTTCTGCTCTATAGTTAATTAAATCTAAACCTAAAAGTCAATCACCTCTGCCTTGTCACCGGCAGGGTTCGCGCTGACTGTGAACCCCGGCCACTACTCGTCTTCCATCAGGATACCCCATCACCTGGCCGCTCTACCAGCCCTTTTTGGATGTCTCCTGCTGCCAAGGAGCAGCCTGATCATTGAACCACCGAACTTCCAACATTGTTGCCTCTCCGTCAAAAAATTACTACAGGCAGTCCGGTCTGCTTGTGGGGAAGCTGTGTCCAGAGCTGACCTGCCTGCTGTTAGTGCTGTCCTCTTGAAGTGCCTACTGTTGTCATTCGTATACCATCAAGTGAGCAGACAATTTCAGGAATCCACCATAGGCCTAAACTGCGCGGCCACACAGTCTGTCCCACACCAAAAGGATGGTTGCCTCCCATGTGCGGGGACGAGTCCAAATGCATATAGACAAAAATCAATCTGGGATCTCATGTGGTAGCCAAATAACAGTTAAAAAGAGTACTCATAAATGCCCCCTTGTCTCCACATATCGCATGCTTGGATCACCTGATGAACTGCGGGTGATAAAAAGTGGTGGTGGGGTGATGTACATGACCGTTGTAAAAACTGTTTGAAAACAGTACTATTAATCTGGGTCCGTTGTCAAACACAAGTGTCCTTGGCTGTCCAAATCAATCAAAGATGTTGCACTGCGCTTCCACTGTGGTCTTGGCCGATGCTTCTATCTGCTTCGTTTCCGAGTGGACCACGATCAGTATCACGTAACTCTCCAGCAGTACGGCATAATATAAGCCATGCTCAGCGTTGCTTGGTATCCAATCAGCTGACCAGAACCTGCACCAGGAGCATTTAACAGGACTGGGCACATGTTTCGCACCTTCTTACATGGTCTTAAATGTCTTTGTCAACACCGGGGTACCAGAAGAAAGTTTGTGCCAAGCTCTTCATGACTGACCTGCCTGGGGCCCTATGTTGCGCTTTTTGGACTCCCACGGCGACTAGGGAGAAGGAAATGACGTCAACAATGCAACATGCACAGATTAAGTGTTGATTGGTGAAAGTCGCTGATGACGAATTTCCGCAGAAGAAAACAAAGCTCACTTTTTCTTTGTTTTATTCTGCGGAAATTCGTCATCAGCGACTCTCACCACTCAACATCCAATCTGCGTTTGCTGCGCGTTTGACGTCACTTCCTTCTCCCTAGTCGCCGTGGGAGTCCAAAAAGCGCGACATAGGGCCCCAGGATAGGCGTCATGGAGCATAGCCTCCTGTATAGTGATAATGCCTGCTCAATTGCCAGTTGCCAGCTATCACCACAAGGGTGCGTCGCTTTCCTATACAAGGCAGAAAATGTGAATGAAAATAAGCCTCTCTCGTGCGTTCTTGTATTCTTGGTGCTGTTTTTGGCATTTTTCGTGGTACCTGCGGGCAAGAACTTGACGGGGCTGTCATTTCACGAGACCCCAAGCAACACCCGGGATCATGGAAAGTGACTAAAGCTTATTTTGAGGAAAGACTGCGTCCCAAATTCGACCTCCTATATACTTAATAGTGTGTGGTAGGCACCTTTTTGTGACGTACATGAAGGAAGGCCTGTCTGGTCCTCCTTCGTGCATTCTGCTGAGGCTCCACTCAAAGCCCAGCTTGGCTCAGGCCTCTCTGGTGTCGAAGCTGGATGAGCCCATGTACCCTTCCAGGTCCTCTTTTGGTGCTGCTTGACTGGCCCTCACTGTTTACCTACGCACATCTTTCTCGCACTGCTCGAGGTATATAATGACAGGCACCTGACAACAGGCACAGTGCGTCATTGCGAAACGTGAGCCCCGGCACAGCTAACACCTTCCACAGTGCTTACGTGACTTCGTAGCGGTTGTTACCCCAGAGGACCCTGGCTGTTGCAATTCCTCTTCACCTTCTGAACTTTAAAGCAAAACCAATTATGCAGCAAAACCAAAGCATGCACTGCCTTTCAGAATTTTAGCACCGCTTCTCGGCATCATTGTCGTTGCAATGCTTTGTTTGTAGTTGAGATGGTGATATCACAACACCTTCCTTATCACTCATGGTGCTTGCAGTAACTTTGCAGAACATGAAAACATTCAAACTGCATACAGCTGACACTGCAGTGGAATGACCAAAATATGCAGTTGCAATTTCTGCTTGCGTCGGCCAGCTCCCCACAATGCGACGTCGGGACGTGCCATGTCACAGTGTAATAGGACGGCAGCTATGATTGATGTAGGAACCATCATACAATGCCTGTCTTTGTCGTGCATGTGTTTCACATCTACTTTGCCAACTGATGCAATGAAAAGAGTTTTTGTTGAAGGCTACCGAGTTGGCAGGTTACGACCGCCTGAGCATTCAGCTAATTGGTGATTTCACTTGGCTACTCGTTTCAGCGGAATGTCTAATCTTGATTCTGTTTGTCCATAATCTATTTATTGGCTGGTTTGTTCAAAAGTAACTCAGTCGGTCTATCTAAGGAAGCCTCAAGAAAAAGCTTTGCTAAGGCAGCACTAGCCTTGACAATTTTTTTTCTTGAGACCGAGATAAGGCCACCCAATTTCATTTTGAGCAAGCCAGCTCGCTGCATAGGAGGAATGACCCAGATTTAGCTTGAAGTTATAGGTTTCACATGAGCACATTCCATTTGTAGCTGAAAAAGAGGTGTCACTTAATTAGATAGACAAGTGAAACAAAAACATTATTAGTGAAAGCTGAGCTAAACACTTTAGCTCAGCTTTCAGTATTTTGGGTACATTTTGCTTTGTAGCTTTGAGCTTATCTATGATAACTATTCGTTCACTTGGAGCATGTAAAATACATTGGTTTTGACAGACAACCGCACTTGGGCGTCTATCATATGTCTGAGCTGACCCTTCATTTTTTTTCAGTTGAAGTGTATCTCTCGCTTGGCTTGATCAGTATCTACTTCATGTGATGAATGTCTTTTTACAGGGTTGCGTTGCCACAGGAGACTTGTGGGTGTTTGGTGAGTGGTGTCACCAATCACCACGAGCCCAGCGTGGGTTCAGGCCCCCTGCATGCCTGACTGTGCTAGGTGTCCCCGTGTCGGATGAAACTGGGGTCTTGGCAGTTGAGCCAAGCCCGGGCTAGGTTTCCTTCAAAGACCCCCAGGTTGGGCAACACACCACCCCAGCCCGTGCTCCGCACAAACAGGTGTCCTGCGTTGGCTCGCCCAGGACGATTCGGTCAGTCGCTTTGCTTCACCTCTCCTTTCTTCTGACGTTCTTCTCCATCCCTGTTCTCAATCTCTCATCTTTCTTATGTAACAGAATTCTTTGAAAGTGAAGAGGAATTATATAGCTCATGGGTGTTGAAAACCACCAGGGTGTGACATGACGACATTAAATACTTTACTATGAAAATATCTCACCCCATGAGAATCCAATGGCCTTGGCACGAACAGGCTTTACGTGGTTGGAACGACTGGATGTGCAGCAGCCTTAGGGTTTTTGCCTTCGAATAGACCAATCTCACCAGCCAGTTTCGTTAAGCCGCTGCTGCCATAATGCATCAAAGGAACTTAAAGGGACCATGAAATGACCTTTTTACTTTTGCCAGATAACTTTTACATTAAACCTTCAACGTTCACTGAATGCCGAACAGGCATCCGTTTTCGTCTCGGTTCATTAATTTCTACACAAAAAAATAATGGAATATCGACTTTTTCTTTCTCTCCAACTGACCGCAAAACAAGTTGCGGCGTAATTTTGACGGTCGTGACGTACGCTGGGACAGGAACCGGAAGTTCTCTCGGCAGTAGGAGAGTGGGAGCGTTAGCGGCGGCGAGTTGGGGGTGCGCCGGTAGGTTTTACTGCGCTGATGTCACCGACGTATTTTCTGAATCGACGCCTCTCATCGCCGTGATAGCCATGGACACATCGCAGCTGTGCGAAATTCAATGAGATATGTTGCGCTACAGCGACAGCATGGGACTAGTCTCATACGCCGGTATGCCTGTTGGGAAGTGCGGCGAGTCTTCCGGTGAAGACTCCAGAAGTCAACCCAGCTGTCATTGTTGGTAAAAGGCGACCCGTGTCAGTCGTTTGCAAAGCGACGTAGATGGAAACAAATCGCCGCGGCGTTTTTCACGGCCTCGGAGATGCAGGAGCGAGCCGACGCTAAAAAAGATACGTTTGAACTACGACAGTGTCAGCAAGAGCCACGTAAATACCTGTTCACACTCTGAGCGGACGCGCGCGTTTGATGGAAGTGCTGTATTCGCGCTGTTAGTGAGCGCTTCGGGACCGATCTTTTACGATTGCAACTTGATACTGACGCGGCACTCGGCAAAGGAAGGTTGGCCCGGCATTGCACGTAGCTCCCACAAACTTTTTTAGCTCGACAGTGACGTGCAGTCGTGTCAGAAGAAAAATGGCATACTAATAACAAAGTGTACATACCGTGTTACGAAGGTAATCCATACGGCGTTTATTTGAGCTCTATATCACACAAAACAAGAAGATAGAATCGACGAGAGTCTCTTTTCGACGACAGTGTTCGTCAACACTGCCTCGGAAAACAAGGGGATGGGATTGACCTCACCTCGTAATTTAAAATTGAGGTCAGCGATCAAAATACGGGAAGGGTCCACAAGGGTGGCGCGGGCATATTCCATTCAGCACGCCAGCCGGTCGTGGGCAGACGGTCTTGGCCAAATACCGTTGAAGCAACGCGGCAACGCTGCACAGAGACGGAGTGCCTGCTAGGCCTATATTCTGCGCAGCTTGCTTGGTCGGAGTCGGTGGATTCGTGACAGTCGTAGCTTTTCTCGGGTGTTCGTGGATCCAGCATTCTTGTTCGTCATGGTCTGTTTCAAGTACTTTTTTCTTGCTGCTTGAAGTCGGGACGCGCGAGAAGAACACGTAGAAAAAAAAAACGTTCGTTGGTCGTCGCGACCAAGCGACGCTGTCGGCCATGCTGATCTGATCGTAAAAAGTGCGTAAAGGCTGAACTCCATGGAACGAATTATGTGACGAATAACTGGCGAACGCCGCCCGACGGCACGCTTGCTTTGCGCGCGACGTAGCAGGCACTGTGCTGATTCCACGCGCAGAGCAAAAGCTGCCGGGCAAAATTCGTCGGTTATTCGCAACATATTTGTCCCATGGAGTTCCTCCGGAGCTGGCTCTCAGCTTCGTTTACCACACGATAGATGGCGCTTGGCTCTCAGCATTATCAAATTTGGCAATTTTCGCCACACATCTCTAATTATGCTACAAAATGTGGATCTGAATATTATTTAACAAAACTTTTAGGAAACATTTGCCGGCTATTTATTGTTTATGATCGCGGTGCTGGTGAGGTAGGCGCTTACCCAATAGGCGACGTGGATTCGGCTGACGTGCTGCAGTTCCGCGGATGCATAGCAGTGAAAAGTCACAGAGCTTTCGAAGGAAAGAAGGCGCAAAAGAGTCCAGTTTTCTTTTAAAAGTTCTATAGCAAAAAATTTTTTTTGGCTTCCAATTTTTGTGTTTTTGTGTTTCTTTTCACACCTTTTACGGCGTCCGGTGGATGAAATTCGATTTCAGAATCGTTTCATGGTCCCTTTAAGTCTTTCTGCATGTGGGAGAACCCCGCTGGAGCTTTGCACGTGACGAGACGACACGAGCCGTCTCGCGCACTGCCTCCTGCCTCCTGTGAACTAAAGTTATGGTCGCATCACGCATGCGTGGAACGCTTAGTGAGATCTGTCTATTAGGATGATTGATGGCAACAATAGGTGACTGTTGCCATCTATGGTTGCGGACACCTGGAGCACTAGTCGAGACAGCTGCCTCTGCTGTCTCGGCAAACCCGGTATCTCGGTGTGCCCACGGCAGCCCTCTCCCTTGGTGCGGCATGACTGCAGTACAGCGTGGACGGTGTGATCCTCATGCATTCTCTCAGATGCGTGGTGTTTACACCGCTAGGAGAGCAACATTTGGCACTGTGGGTGCGCTGGCGTAAATGAATGGAGACAAATGTATTTTTCCTGGTAAAGTATTTGGTGACACTGTCAACTGGCATTCTTGCAGCCAGGCTAGCAATGGCCGTGGTGAGGTGACTCGCATCCCAAATGTCCGAAGATGTCCCTGTCACATTTCAATGACTGCGTTGGATGTGCTCGCAAGAATGGGACATTTACAATGAAAATATAGCAATTCATTCAAGATATATATTAAACATATTTTTTAATGAATCTGTATATGCTTCTAGTTTAATTTCATTATCACTGCAGGGTCAGAAGGTTAATTGACAACAAAATTTGATTGGTTTATATTTTCTAGTTTTGTAATTTATGGTTCCAGGTGCATCAGCAAAAGACATAGGCATAGTTGCATGTTATCACTCCAAAAGTTTGGGTCTATACAGCATGAACTAATTGTATTTTTGGATGGTGATCATACCAGAAATAGCATGTTGCTATTTCAGCGGTTGCTGTTCGTGAACTCAAGAGACTGGAATTGCAGCTATTGTGACTAAGATGTAACGAGATTTCAGCTGCTCGTCAGACCATGGCCAGGCGGTGGAATGGATCCTCAATCCTTTGGGGGGCGTGCTTGTTGGTTTACATCGTGAAACTTGCAGAATTCTGTTTTCCTCGCAATGTCAAAATGTTGAAAAAGATTTTTCGTGCGAAGCCAGCCTAAAACATCTATGTTTGCTACATTGTTACAGGTTTGTCACCCCGTTTTTTTTTTTTTTACAGTGATTTAGGACTGCTGTGGCAACACCAGAGCCCACCGTCAAGCACAGCACCTGATGTGGCAAGCACCAGCAAAAAGATGCGAAAGAGGGTTAGCAGACAAGGCCCATCATGTAATCGATGCCACCAGCCCGACAACCCACAAGACCACGTATTGTATGCAATAAATCAGTTGTCGTCGTTAACCTGTTTCGACCACGACATGCCGGCAGCTGTGGGATCCAGTGTTGCCCATGACAAGAACAAAGGCTATATAAAAATGATAGGAGACGAGTGAACATTGCAGTATGCACTTCTGCTATTTGTATTGCAGCCACCAACAGCTTGTCAGCTGCTCCTGAATAGACCCTTTTCAAAAGTGTGCGCCAGCTATATTATATTCACCCTGCCGGACCAATCAGCCGCCTTCCTCTTATCACCCAGTGATGCGATTGCTGCGCCATTTGTGCCAAACTGCGCCAAAGTGCTAATTCTGCTACACTTGCTACATTTGATAAAAATGTGAGGAATTTGCGCCACCATTGCACCAGAACTTAAGTTGAATTAAATAATACTGAAAATATAACAGCTGCAGGCCTTGCTACCGGGGCGAATCGTTAGTGTAGGCTCGTGCGGGTTTTCAGGACTTTCGATAATCGCCTCAAATAACATACTATTCCATTTGATTTCGCACCAAGCACTGACAGTACTCAGAAGTTTTGCAACAAGTGTCGTGTTCGTGGTCTGTTGTGGTGGATTAGTTAGCTTTGTTGAGTGTGCTCACCGCATAGTGGTGTAATGCAGTGAAGCAACAATTGCGAACCAGGCGTCGCGATGTTGCGTGTCTTGCTTCGCCGCAGCTCACCCGCGTACTAAGGGGAAAGGTACTCCTCCAGAGAGGGGGGGATCGGTGGCCGAGTGGGCTAAAGCGCACATTCAGCTTGACGCGCGTGGAGCGAAAGCTTTCACTGCAGAACCCAGAGATCCTGGGTTCAAGCCCCACCCCTGCCCGTTACGATCTGGATGAGCATCGTACCGGCGTGCGATCGTGTATCACTACTGCGTGGTGCACGTTAAAGACCCCAGGTTATCAGTCGTACTGCACTGGCAAAATTGCTCATCTAAAGTGTAAACCAGTGTCGCCTCATCCTGGCAGACCGACCTTACTCTGTATAAATCACTTAACGTCCAATTTGATTTTTACTCCTCCAGAGCGAGACGGGGTGCAAGAAGGTATATGCACTCTTGTAGGTTTATTGTTTATGCTTTGTTTTTTTGTCTGAATTAAAAGTTGCAGTTTTGTCACAACCCCCCTTAGAACTTGAAGGACACATAAACCTAGGTGCTCAAAATGATTGTATTTTAACATTTCTTCAGTGAGATTTCGTACCTAAAATAATCATTCACGGCAGTTTGCGCTGCTCGTCATCAGTCGTCGTCTTGTTACCGTGTCTGGTGCTTCCACTAGCAACTAAACAGCTAGTGTTTGTTCTCCTAATATTTGCCATCTCTCTTCACATTTGCAGTGATATAAATGAAAATGAAGTGTGTGGTTATGCTCCAAAAGCTCTTTTTGCTTCTCCAAAATGAATTTGTGGTTGCTCCAACAGCTGCTCCAAAATGGTTATGACCAATCACATCACTGCTCTTATCACCTGACCCAACTCTTTGCGTGTGGGTATGGCCGGGAGCGTGATGATGTGGCAAAACAGAGGCATATGACTGGTCTAACGAGGACGTAGCTTCCACCACAGTCTCAGCCTAGAGGTGAACGGAGTATGGTAGCTGCAGCACCAATTATCGAAGTCTGCCATTGTTTGGGCGCACACTGTGGCCGATGTTGCTTGATGTTACAGAGAAAATTGCCTCGTCTCAATTAACCTTATGCGAAATTGCTTGGTAGTCTGACAACACTGAGGGCGTCACTATTTTAATGTTAGCAAGCGTTGTCGGTACTGAAGTGGAGGGCAGTGTGTGATGGCGCGGCAGCTGTGTTTTCCGCCTTCTGACCATGGAAAGTGGACGAACAGTTTAAACAGCCTACCGCAACTGTCTGACGAAACTTTCGGAGGCCTGTGCACACGCTGGCGACAACCCGCAGTGTGTAAGCTTCCACAGCAAAGGCGTAGGACTTGCTCCGCTGCTTCGACGAGGTTGCTGCCAGCGTGCGCAGGCCTCCTAGAGCTTCATCAGACAGTTGCGGTAGGTTGTTTAAACTGTTTGTCCACATTTCATGGTGAGAAGGCGGAAAACAGTTGCTGCGCTATCGTACACTGGCCGTACGGCTCTCTCGGATGCCTCCACCGTGCTTTGGTACCGACGACGCTTGCCAACATTAAAATGACGACGCTCTCAGTGTTGTCAGATCACCAAACAATTTTTCATAAGGTTTATTGAGCCTATTTGACTGGTTGCCATCTTTTTTTTTAAACATGGCATATATCGAAAGCTTTTGGTGTAGTGATTTGTAGCAGGTTGGATGCAAAGGCAACCGGAATGAATTTCTGATAGGCGGGCTGTTTGTAATACCAGCTTCCGCCGCTAGCAGCGCTTTGCAGCACCCCTTCCGAGCAAGTTTGCCGACTGGCATTGTCTGCTATAAATATTTTTTCCGAGCACTTCAGAATCTTTTTTTTTTTTTTTTGCAGTGTCTGATGTGAAGGAACAACATGTGGCTGTGAAATATTGCTTTATGTAAAACAGTGCCGAAACTCTCGTAATGCTTCAGAGAGCTTACAAAGAACATGCTAATAAGAAATCGCAAGTCTATGAGTGGTTTTCTCGCTTTAAGACTGGTGAATTATTGATCGATGACCAACCTCGTTCTGGGCGACCCTCAACCTCCTCAACTGAAGAAAACACAGAAAAATTTGGGCATTGTTCACTCCGAGTTTGTTCCTCTTGGTGAATCTGTTAATCAGGTGTTTTACCTGGGAATTTCGCGATACTTGCGAAACTCAGTGAGGCAGAAATGCCCCGATATGAGGGAAAGGGGGAATGATAGTTCCATCACAACAATGCCCCAGCAGACACTGCCCTGTCAGTGCAACAATTTTTTTATCAAAAATGGCATGACACCACTTCTCCACCTCCTGTATTCTCAGGACCTCGCCCCGTGTGACTTTTTTCTGTTCACCCATATGAAAAGTCTTGAAAGGAAATCATTTTATGAATGTTGAAGGTCCTTCAAGTCAGACATTGCAAGAAACGAGGAATGATTTTGAAGCGCTTGGGGAAAAAATTCACAACATGCCTCTAGATCCTTAGCAGACGACACCGGTCGGCAAACTGACTTAGGAAGGGTGCCGCATAGCGCTGCAAGAGGTGGATGCTGGTACTACGAATGCCCGGCCTCCTGAAATTCATTCCGGTTATTTTTGAGTACCCACTCATACTTTTTTTATTGTTGAAACTTTGGTTATATGTCCCAGTATCTTGCTTGGTGTAAATCAATCCCTTTTTGTGTTATACATATTTTCAGGTATTTTTTTTTTTTAGAATGGTGAAGTGACTGTGATGTTGCATATTTTGATGATTTAATGTTTGTAATGCATACATAACATTGTTTTTTGGCTAAATGTTCCCTGTTTTCATGGAAGTTTTCTGGTTTGTTTCATATTCAAAGTGTTGTTTCTGGCTTCAGAAAGTATCATTACTATAATTATTATAGTTTGATAGTCCAGTGCTGGAAAAAGACTCCTTTTCAGATTTCCATTTCCACAATGTTTCAAAAGTACCTACAAGGTTGTTTTAAAAGTTTTATTTATTTTTTACAGGAAAATATTTTCAATATAAGATTGTATAATCAGGTTTGGAAAATAAAAGAATACGAACAATTGCCACCTGAACACTTTGTCTTCATTATAGCCACTTTATACATATATATACAGTATAGTTTTGGTTGTAATGCCCTAATGTTTTGAGCTTAATACACTGTTTATATCAAGTGTCCCCATACTTGGAAAGTGTCAACCTTTTGTTGTCAACAGAAAACTGAAAGATTTAAAATAATTTGATATGGGTGTATATGTTCTCCAAATGCAGCACAAAAAAAAAAGAAAAAAAAATACCCCTCGGCTATGCTAGTTGTTCTTGTTTCTTTTACAGGTACCCCAATCCTTTTTTTTTCACATAAGTATAATTTAGGGGATTCTAAAGTGGAGCGAGCAGAGCGACTCATTGGTCACTCGATCAACACGGGAAAGCGTGCCGCCAGTGTTTGCCTGCTACAATTGTCACCTATTCTCAAGCACTAAATTTAAGTGCTTGAGAAATTTAAGCCCAAACATATTTCTAGGCAAATTAAAATTGTAGAAACTTGTGTGCCTTTATTTATGGCTAAGGTGAGTACATTCATACAAAAAGAACAATGAAATTTCAAACGAGTAAATAAATTCTGAACC
>JABSTQ010004472.1:0-10525 GCA_013358835.2 Ixodes persulcatus | reverse complement strand
GTGGTAGGGTCCCGGAATAAAACGAAGGCATGACAACGAAAGCGGTTGGTTAATTTCCGGTTGCAGCGATTGATTATCGATCGGCTGCCTCCTATTGGTGGAACCCCAAAAGACGAAAACAGGAAAAGACAAAAACAAACACAAAAAAGGACGACAGAAAACAAGATGGGGTACTGGAACGTTGTAAAGTTTTCAACGCAAACAAGGAGTAATCGATCCTACTCGAAGAAGGCAAGTAACGTGATTAGACCGGCCGAAGCATATTAGCGGTGTTTAGCGAAACCACGGAAAGCTTTGGGCGCCAGGTACGGAGTGTCCATGCCCGAACCTCATTAAGGGTTGCGAGTAAGAACTTTCTGTCGACTTTAAAGCTACGCATTCTGCTCGGAAGCCGCCGTGGAAGCACCGGTTCCTGCAGCGCATGTGTCTCCGAGTCGAGTTCTTTGATCGTGTCATTTTACGCTTTATATTTGAGGAGGAGCCGCAGTTTAATCGATTTTGTAACGTCCATTTGTTTGTTTATCTATTGAGGTCGTTAAGTACTCCGTTTTAAAGGCGAGCGAATGATAAGTTCTTTTTCTTTTTTCTTTTTTTGAACACTTTAAAGCAATTTTATTACGCAGTAACTTTGGAAGCAAACTTTGCAGGAACGTTGGAAGCAACTCGCTCGGCACAGACGCTGTAAGCGGATTTGCACCACCAACTTGGTCAACAACGGGGCAGCAACATTGACAGAAACTTCGGCAGCAACTTTGGAAGCAGCTTTGACATTTGGAAACAGCCTTAACTCCACTTAGCCGTCGACTTTAGAAACAATCTTGAAACAGCACTTAAAACACTTTGGAAACAAGTTCTTAATTTGTAGCTGCGTATTCTAGGGCGAATGCACAATGTTTAAGATCAACAAAAAGCAGCAGCCCCGGCACCGATAAAGCGCAGCTAATTAATTATTTTTTATTTTATTTCTTCTCGGTAAGTTTAGACACAAAATTTGAACTTTGAATGGGTTGATCAGATCGCAACATTACCCATGTAATGAAAAACGTTCTTCCCTTATAATTCTTACAAAAAAATGCGCGGTTGCGAGGAAGTTTAACAGTAAAAAGCAGTTTATGACGTGAGAATGGGAACGTTCCACTTTTTCGCGGGCGGAGAACAAAGGAACTCGAAGTTTACCGGCTCAGATGTTTACCTCAAGCCCGCCTGGTGACCAGGTGTGCGTTCGCCGACATTTTGTTCGCGGGCACGTAAAAAGTGCGTGACACATGGGCAGGAGGAACGACGATCTGCACCCAGACAAATAAACCCTTCCGCTCTGACTTGTTCGCGCGCTCTCGTGCTTGAACATAGCATCTTCGTGTTTGTACAGCCGACTGATGTCCAGTTGTTTATTCAAGTTCCCGCGTTCTGGCAGGGTGAAGGACATGTTTTGTTCGCAGTAGACGCAGCGGAGCTAAAGAATGTTGTTTTCCTTTCTTGCTTCCGTTGTTTTCGTACTTTCACTTAGTTTTTCTCACTGCCGAATTTCGTATCAGATTCTCATATCAAATTTTCATGTAACCGGAGCTTCATCGTGCATCTTTTGTAGTAAACTATATAAATAAATAGGCAGGTGTTTCACGAGAGGTGGACAAATTCGATTATTGCGAAAACTACGCGTCGCAACAAAAAAAAAAAAAAAAAAGGCTTGTGTCGTTTGGTCCTGGGCCAGTGGCCTATTTAGGAAAATTATTAAAGTCCTGAATAATTAGATTGTTAATTATTTTTGCGTATTTAACTTTTCGATATTGGGTTTATAAGGGCATTGTTTCAATTAGAAAATTGCTCAGCATCGTCAAAAAACACTAAATCAACAAATTACAGAACGATAGAAGGCACTGGAAGCATTTTACGGCTTTCTGAAAAACCACACGAATTCGCGGGTTTTTAAGTTTCGGTTTGCTATCGGAGCGTATCTCGGCCCCGACGGTACCGCGCCCCGTGGAGAAATAGTGCAACCAACCTCTGCTGCGTCGCACGATGACAGCACAGCAGATGTTGGTTCACTATTTCTCCACGGGGCGCGGTGCCGTCGGGGCAGAGATGCGCTCCGATACCAAACCGAAACGTAAAAACCCGTCGAATTCGTGCGATTTTTTAGAAAGCCGTGAAATGCTTCGCGTGCCTTCTATCGTTCTGCAATTTGTTGATTTAGTGTTTTCGATGATGCTGAGAAATTTTCTAATTGAACCATGCCCTTAAACACAATATTAAAAAAGTTAATTACGCAAAACTAATTAACAATCTAATTTATCACGGACTTTAATATTTTTTCTAAAGAGACCCCTGGCCCAGGATCAAAACGACACAAGTCTTTTTTGATGCGAAGCGTAGTTTTTGCAATATCCAATTTGTCCACCTTTCGTGAAACACCCTATATATATATATATATATATATATATATATATATATATATATATATATATATATATATATATATATATATATATATATATATTCATTCATTCATTCATTCATTTGTTTATTTTCTGTGCTCATGAACAGCTTGACGCCTTGGTAATGATGCAACACAAAATGTTCACAGGTTAGTTACAAAAGTCTTGAAAGCTACGAAATTTGGGTTAAAAACATCAATATCTGCTCCCCTGCAGATATTGATGTTTATATATATATATATATATATATATAATATTTGGGGGGTATGAAAATCACTTATTTTATTATGATGCTGCGTACAATATTTATGCCCAAGTTTTGCTTTCTGGTAAGTATACATTGCTCGCACGTGACCTCAGTTTGCCCTTCTTTCTGGTGGCCCGAAGAATATCATCGTTAACGCAGTGGAAGCTAGCCCTCTACGCGCCCTTTCCCCCACTATGTCTGACCAAGTGACGTCAGTGCATTTTTAGTGGGTATATCGTGTCCTAATTCGGCTGGAGAAACCAATTCAAAATTTGTCGGCGGGCAATGAAAAAACAAAACAAAACAAAAACTTATATATACGTCTTGTACGTATAGTATACGTCTTGTTCACAAACCTGTTCCTTCCGTGTGTGTGCTTACAACCGGCACAATACAAGCACGAAAATTAAAGCTGAAAAAATAAATAAAACGTAAGTATGTGTAAAGGCCCCCGTATACATAGACGATTCAATAAACTTGGAACAAGAAAATAACGTCAGCTATTGACGCCCAAGAAAAAAACACATACATCTGCTGACGCAGATGTACGTGGCATGTCTACGGTGATGTTTGTTGTTTGCCTCTTTAGTGGGAGCAGGCCAAGATACAAAAATACAACTAGACATACGTTCACAGTTGAGTATCGATACCATAATGAATTTTATCAGCTTTTGAACATTATAGCCTCCGAGTCAATCACCGCAACTTACGGGGGCAGCTCAGCAAATGACAATGCCGAAACATATGTTTAGACCAAAAAACGCAGTCTGAGTTGTGACTTTAAGCAATGCAAGCGTGACGTTTTGCATTGCTTAATGTCTAGGGTGACCAGACGTCCCGTTTTGGCCGGGACAGTCCCGTTTTTGAGGTCCGATCCTGCCGTCCCGTCTTTTTTGTCCCAATCAAGAATCATGTCCCGTTTTCGCAGGACTGCATAGTTTCGAAATTGGCACTAAGCGAGTTGAAGCAACCGAAACTCGTTTTGAAACAAAATGAGTGCATGCAGCTGAACTGTGAGTGTGACTGTTTCCTAGGCCCTAGGGCTTAGTGCAACATGGTAACGTTGTGAAGTAAGAGCAGTTATTTCATTAAAATTTTTCTCCCAACCTCAACCTTTCTTACGACCCCCCCCCCCCCCCCCCCCCCCCCCCCCGTTGTGATGTCCCGTTTTCTACATTGAGGAATATGGTCACCCTATTAATGTCACAACTCAGACTGCGTTTTTTGGTCTAAACATATGTTTCGACATCGGCAATCGCTGAGCTGCCTCCGAAACTTGCGGTGATTGGCTCTCCGAGTGTTGTACCGGGAAAGTAGATGAACGGGCTTTTTTTAGGGTGTATTTATCAGTCAAGGCAGCCACGTAACCAGGATTTTGTTTCGGGGGGGGGGGGGGGGGGCGGGCCTCATGCCTTCCCCCCCCCCCCCCCCACTGGCTACGTGCCTGGGTCAAGGGGATGCTGAACCGAAATTCGGAGCTCACAAACCAAGGCTGGAGCGATAGGCGGCGCGCTGTAAAACCTAAAACGTCACACATACAGCGATATATCTAACGGTCGGCTGTATTCTTGGAAAAGCAGTGCGCGATTGAGCACGACTGACGAAGCCGACGAGGCGTGTGACGTCACGATTCTCATTCCCTCCAGAAGGTGAACCGACGCGAGGAGGAGAGAAGCAAGGCCGCTTCCCCTCATTATCAACTGTTCCGGGAGAATCGTGACATCATAGTCCTCACTTGATCGCGCCCTTCTTTTCCGAAAAATGCTGCCATCCGTTTGAGATATCGACGTACGAGTAATGTTTTGGAGTTCGTAGCGTCCAGTTCAACGCATCTGCGGCCTTATTTTGCGAGATCAAAATTTCGGTTCAGCATTAACGTCGCTATCTCATTGGCAGCGGATCCGAGAGAAAATGAGCCGGATTCACCGTGCCCTGCATTCCTTATGCTCTGAGGGACTACACTCTTAAAAAAAAGCTAGTAAAAAGCTAGTAACTGCAGCAGTTACTACCTATTTCTGACCGTTACTACCTTTCACTAACTATTTACTACCTCAAACGGGCGATAGGTAGTAAAAAGCTAGCAAATGCAGCCATTACTACCTTTTTCTGACCGTTACTACCCCTTTACTAGCTATTTACTACCGCAAAGGCGCGGAGAAGATGGCGGCGCTGGCTTCATACCCGATTGCCAGCGTTAGCGACGTACTTGCTGTTTCGGAACACAGGGGGAGGTATCCACACGCAATCGTAGCGTCAAATATTGTATGAGGGGGCATGTTTAAGGGTTGGAGCTGACTTTACAACGATCGCAGCCTCCGTACCAGCACGACGTGGAAGCCAGCGCTGCAGCGAGCACAGCGGCCATTGTTGATTCAGTGGCCATGCGGCTTACTTCTTTCCTTCTCGTTTGCATTCGTTTGTGAGCGTTTATATTTTTATTTTGGTTTTAACTGGGATGAAAATAGCCACGTAGCACATACTAAAAACGTTTCCGAAAACAAAAAAGTTCATTCTGTTTTCTTTATATTTATTATTTTTGTATTTTTTAAAACATGTTTTTCTTTCACAAGAGACGCTTGGCAACATTGTACGACAAGCAAGTTGGGGCCAGTTGGGGTTCGCAAGACGCTCATTTCTCCGATGTGAACCTGCCATTTTTGTCTTGTGTTGTGTGCAGTTCTCGTGTTCCCGTGCTGGAGTGCATAGTTAACGTTCGTGCGCTCAACGGGGCGAGTGTGTGCGTGGACCTGGACTGCTCCGAGGATAGTTCTAACGAGCCGGTGCCGCTGTTACTGGGTTGGATTTCGTCGTCCAAGAAGCTTTTCTCCACCTCTTGACACTGAGAACTTCTTCACGGTTTGTGTGTGCTCGGTGGTTGAATGATTCTGATTGAGCTCTCTTCGGTCGTGACAGTGCACTGTCACAACCGTTGATGTGCGTCGTATATAGTGTATGTAGCATTGGGACTAATGAAAAAAAAAACTGTTTTGGCATTCTACGAGTCTTTCTGAATATGCCCCAAAAACGCGAGCATTCGTCAGTGTACTACGAAAATTAAGACGAGAGCTGCACGCGGTATTAATTTTGCATGAATTGTTTTAGCCCAGCACGCGAAAGGAGTGCAGCTGCCGTCGTACTCTCCGTCAATTGCAGCCTTCGTTCGCCGCGGGAGACGGCAAGAAAGCACTATCTCGCCGACAGCGACCGCATGTATCGATTTAGCGAGCGACGCGGCGATCGACGGAGACAGCGACGAACGACGGTCGTTTGGTGTTTTAATTTCTAGGAAACGTCGCTCAACGCCTTGGCCGCTTGTTCCCGTCGCTTTCATGCGGTTTGCCTCGTCGCGCAACTTACCTATCGACTGCGAATAACCGACGTACTGATACACGACGACAAGTTTGCGCACTCAAATGGTAAGTATAAAAGACTTAATGTCAGTGAAAGAAGTGAGCGCGGAGGAAGTGGCCGAGTGGGCTAACGCGTCTCACCTCGAAAACTCTCGCTGGGAACCTCCTGGGTTCGATCCCCACTGCCCCCGCCGGGAAGTTAGCGATTAGAGTGATTTAGTAAGCCTGTGTTTCTGTTGAATTCGTTGTGCCGATTGTGTGTTAAAAATGTGGGTGTGAATCTTTATATGTGTATGCTTGCAAATGTGGAAGAATTGAAATAAACTGTAAATAATCGGCTTTCTTTTTTGTGTACGTTTAATTGGACGGTGACCAGCGCCACCTGGATTACTCATTTCCAGTTTCAATTTTTTGTTGCGCCTGCTACCTGGTGGTAAGTGGCATAACCCCACACTTTTTTTTTCCCACCGGAAATCACGTGACTAGTTGCGTTTCCGGTTTTCCGTCGGGAGGTAGCGCTATAGTTACTAGCTAGAGGTAGTAAAATACATGGATTCTACTTGGAGGCTAGTAACAGTTACTAGCTTCGTGACCTAGTAACCGTTACTAGCTTGACCGTTACTACCTCAGGCTACTAGGTACCTAGTAACATATGTGACAAGCGGTTACTAGCTCTTACCTAGTAAATACTACTAGCTTTTTTTTAAGAGTGTACGATAAGATTCCCATGAGTCTTATTAGGACCGATGCACACATCCATCGCAGTGCTAAGGTGAACAATACTAACGCAGCACTGTATCAGCGCCGTATCACTAATACACCACGGAGTCAGCGCAGCATCAGCAAGGCTTAGCGCTATTTCCAGCGCTGACTATACACGAACTCAACTCTGTTACGTCATGGCGCGGTGGTGGCGCGTCAAGCGCACTTCTGGACTGGGGCTGTGGGAGGAAGTCCCCATGCAAGATGTGCATTCCTGCGTTGTTTTAAAAGAAACCAGAAAAAAAAAACAAAAAAAAAACCTTCCTTCTCGTGAAAACGCCGCGACTGGGGCTGTGCCAAAAGAGTCGAGAAAGGTTTGAAGGTTAGTTTTCATGTGCTCGGTTCGTGCGAGAACGTGAATATGTGCCGTGAAAAGGGAAAACCAGACGCCATCGGACCACGATTGCTTGGGCGGGAAGCACTTTGGTTGAATTCATGGATACCTGTTGTGGTCATCAGATTTATTTGGTTTGTTCCAACATGAACGCGGGAAAACCGTAAAGTTGTAAGGACCACCTGCGAACTACCTTCAGTGCGTCTTCAAGCTCGAACGGCCGCCTGATCGTTCGAACTGTTGTCTACTCTTTCAAACGTTTCTGCTTGTCGTCTGCATGCATTTTCAGACGACACCGGACAGCAGACCCGGTAATTGCGATAAGAAGTAATTTCGGGCCTCAGAAGACTTTTAAGTTCGAAGGTTGGTTGGGATAAACAGGCTCAGTGTAAAGAATATTTACAAGAAGATGCTGATCATTTTTACCAGTGGCCACCACCAACTTGTTATGCCTGATTTACTTTGTCCGCGATTCTGCTTGGGATTTTCAGTATCGACGTCGACCATCTCAGCTACGGTTCACGGTTTTGCAGCCCGAGCGACGTCGCGACTGAAGATTTCGAGTGGAATCTCATCATGCGAATCAGGCTTTAGCGTCCATCCTGCGGCGTCCAGGCGGAATGAATCGCCGCATGTCACATTATTCACTCGAAGTTTTGCGGTGTAACGAGCATCGGTAATTTCGCTGAGGCCGCTCAAGTAGTCAGACATTGCCAGGAAGACGTAGAATCAACCAATTCCAACGCGAAAAAGAGCATGGGGACTCACGCCGACGGCGACAACATCACATTTCAATGGTTTGTTTATGGACGACGGCGAGCATCTTGCCCACACTCCATCGCGCATGCGCGGCGCCGGTGGCGTCCGCTAGGAGCGCTCTGGTTTGTTTGTAAACATGAGTTGGTCTATACAAGCGCTAAGGTTATTTGTGTGAAGAGGCATTAAGACTGATCGATCTGTTTAGGTGAGTCTTTCCGTACGCTGTACTACGCTGCTCCTGTGCGCTGTAGACATATACTGTGAATGACGCCGCTTTAATTGGACTGCAACTTTTTCGAACCAAGTTCCCACGTGCCCTTGCAGGTTCAATAGATACTTGAGAAGAACTTGCGACTCGCCAGATTTGTCGTTTTGAGGAGATATGCATGCTACGAACATGGGCGTACCAACCTGGGGGAGGGGGGGTAAGGGGGCGCTTGCCCCCCCCCCCCCCTGAAGCAGCCGCCACTGCAGGGCAAACACTGGCCGGCGGCGCCCAAGGGATACTAAGGACATCGCCCACCGAACCTGGACGGGGGGGGGGGGGGGGGGTTTGTTTTTCCCCCTACTAAAAAACAAGTGGTACGCCACTAGCTACGAATCTGGCCTGCAACGTCATGCTCGTTGATACACCGCGGGTTACGGTACACATTGTTATTGGCAACGATTTTTCCGCGAAGGACGGCAATCATTGTTTTGTTTATCCCTTTTTTTATATACTAAGCTTCGTATACTCAAAATGCTGGTTCTGAGCCACCTCGCCCGTATGCTGAAAAAAAAAAAGAAAAAGACTCGATGCACATTGAAATTCTAGACATCCGATACACGTGGAATCAAAGACACCGAAGTGCAAAACCCGCTACCACCGCCACCATCAGCAGATCGTCTGCTTCGCCCTCTCTTTTTGTACTTTCCGTTTGTCCCGCAGTAGTCCGCAAGAGGCGACTTCCACAGAGAAAAATCAAACACAGAAAGAAAAAAAAGGACATGACGGACGCCGCTGTCGACACGACGGCGAAAGCCGCGAACACAGAACTCATCGTCCTAAAAGCTTGTCAACCTGCTTGCCGCTGTCAGCGTTTTTGCCGCCTTTCCCCTATATACACGCGGGCAGGCCAGGGATACGGCCGTGTATATTTCATTCGTCTTCCTCGTCGCTCCTCCTGCCCTTGCACTTCTGCTTTCTCGCGACAGCGCCGGATGCTCGTCGCCGCTGTCCCCTTTTCTCTTCTCGAGACACACGACGAGGATGCCCCCTGCTCTCGTCGTGGTCGTGCTATGCCTAACCGGCGCTTCTCGTTCCGCTTTCCTTGCCGGTTAGTGCGTCGCGGTGCGCGCGGAGCTTTTCCTGGACCGACTCCGGGAAGATGGAAGGCTGCGCGACACGCCGCGGTGTCGGCGGGGCGCGCGGCAGCTTTGCGCGACGCTGCTACGAACGATGGGGTCGAGCTTGACTTCCAGTCTTTCGTACCGCCCATCTTGGTTCTTTATTTATCGTATTCTCTCTTTTTTTTTTTCTGTAGAATTTCGGCTGTATATAGTTACGAGGAAAGTGTTCTTTATTCCGTCGCAGGATCGTTTTCGTCGTCTGTTTTCCTTCTCGCTTTGCGAATCGCTTCGTTCCGTAGACCTTTCCAGCGCTTTTCGCCCGGCGAAAAAATGCTGAGTCACTGAGCTGTGCACGCATGCGCAGTGTCCGATCTACCGCACCACAGAGCAACAGCGCATGCTCAGAAGGCGTTCCACACTGCCCAGCAGACAAAGATGGCTGCGCGCAGAAGGCGGTTTTTGGAAGGGTTGTATCTACAACGTTTCAAATTAAGTCCGATCGTGTGCCAATCAAGAAGCACCAAAAGTGCTTCGTCATGGCCGCTCATCGCCTACGTGCGTTTACTGTAACCGGCTAAACCAATCGCGCGTAGTTAGCGTAACGTAACCCTGCGGTTTCTTTTTTTTTTTTTCTGTGCGCGATTGATTGGTGACAGCAAACGGTCAAAGACGACCGGCGCCATGACGATACATTTTGCCGCTGCTTGATTGACTACATAGGATAGTATAGCGCTGGCCGCGGCCGGAATTCAGGCGAAACAAAGCTCCTGTGACATCGTCACGTTTATCTTACCGAATATATTAGTATACGATGTTCGGGAGGTATAATTCGGAAACCAAGGAACAGGAAGCATAAAACTAGACGAACTGCTCGGTTTGACCTATTTTCTTAAAGTTCGTATTCCGGCTGCCGGTCCCTCGCTCCACTACCTCTTCCTTTATTTTTGGTTGGAAGAGGTAATTTTATTTAAGGATACACGGCCCAATATTCTCGCCAATATCACTTTTTTCCCCGTATATTGATTATTGTGGAAAAATATATCACGTACTGATGCAACTTTTTTCTAAAAAACAGCCCGGAGATAGCTTGCAAAGCTAACACTAAGCAACAGCAACAAAAAAAATGTAATTTAAGAAAATTAAATGAAAACTTGCGATTCGAGTACTCTGCATCTGAGATGACGAACGCAATATTGTGGTTTCACTCGTGGCATTCATCCCTCTTGTCGCTGTTGTTTTTTATTCAACAGGGTGCAGACGGGTACAGCTTTTACGGGATTCCAATGGCGTCATCTCTGGCAACTAACGC
>JABSTQ010004471.1:0-78460 GCA_013358835.2 Ixodes persulcatus | reverse complement strand
CCCGCTTTCGGGAAGTGACTCGTCCGGGTGACCGCGAAAGAGATAGGACGTGTGTCGGCGACTTCTCCGATGCTTCCCCCGTCTTGGCTCTCCGGAACCCCGCGTCTGGCAGGTAAGGACCTTTTCTTACCTTGCCGGCGCGGGGGGCATTTTGGATGGGGACATTGTAGTTCATTTAGAAGAGTACGTTAATAAATGCTCTTGGACTCTGTCCTTACTCTGGTACGTGTGTCTTCTCTTCCGCTATATTCGAGAGAGTGAGACAAGGTAGACGATCATTGGCACCGACGGAGGTAATTAACCGAACCGACCCGCGGTAATGTAGCCCTAAACGTCGTCTATATTGCCGCGGAGATGTGGGGACCGCGCTACTAGGTTTGACGTCTCCTTTGAGCTATCGCCGCTGTTGAGACAACCCTTTGGTTACTCTATTGGTACCTCTGTTGGTAGCTAAATGCAGAACCCCCACATAAACTGCAAAGGAGGCCGAGTGTTCCGACCCGCGGCCGTTATCGCAGCCATCGGGGAAGGGAGACCAAAGGAATCCCCACAGTCTGCATCCAAGAGCTACTGAAGGCGGGGGCTATCAAGAGTAATACTTTTCCTGTGCCTTTTAAGAATAATGTAAACATAGTAACGCGTAGTATCAAAACAAATATTGAAAGCCATTCCCCTCTGTGAGGGTGGATGATCAGCGAAGCTGTTTAGCACACGACAGAGACGTGACGCAGAATTTTGAACAAAGGTATGGACACATTTATTGTCTTGATCGGTGGTCATCGTGACGAAAGGTACGCACACACACACGTGCCGCCCGCTGCCGCCGCTGGACATTCTCGTTGCCGTTCCCGCCGTTGCTCTTCGTAGGAGCGTTGCTCTTCGGGAGTGCGTGCTATACGCCCCCCCCCCCCCCCCCATGACGATGAGAGAAGAGAAGTGAAATTGAAATTGGATAGCGGCAACTCGTCTTTCTGGTTTTTCATAGGAGAACACAGGAAATGGTGTTCCACGCGCTGCCTATGCACGCCTTCCCAGTATAAAAGATTCCAAGTAAATAACCAAAATAAAGCGTTCACGAACTCAAGTGTAAGATGTCATTTGCTTTAGGGTTTTGCTTTAGGCTTTTGCTGCTGCAGACGCCGGCACGTGCGGGGCGCGGGTGCGGGGCGGCGCGTGGGTGCGGTGCAGTGTGCTGCGAGCGTAGAGGTTTTGGTCACGCACACAAAAAATACCCACGGAACCCTAGCCATAAACAGCTTCGCTGTAAAATAAAAGAACAATATCTAAGCCAAGCTTTCACGTTTATTACAGAGCGCCAACCTGCGCGAGGCGGTGCTTAAAACGCTTTTAGAATACCATAATCGAGCAAATGCCTATCCTCGGCACGGGTACGTTAATTTTATAAATGACACGAAATGTAACCTGTGTCTCGGTTTTATTGTCAAGCATCGCAGTCGTTTGAGCAAGAGCTGCGAGGAATGGCACCGCGAGGATGGACGGACGAGGAGTGTTGTCTGCTCTCGTCGTCTGCTTCTGCACGGACTTTGAACGGATTCCGGAGCCGGTGCAAGGTTATGAGGAATTGGGTCTGGACTCGTTCAGAACTGGAATGAATTGAACGCACCAGTGCAGCGACCGTGCAACTTCCGGTTGAATCAAATGCGCCAGTTCCTGCTCTGCTGAACAGGTTCAGCCTGTTCAGGCGAACCGAACAGACCTCATGCTTTGTTCACTAAAAAATTAAGTAACTCTTATCACGATATTTTAAGGAACCAATATATTCGGGTCGTCAAAAGTGGGTTTGAAGCATTGGTATATTGTGAGACATTGGTATATATCTAAAGCGTTGGTATATATATCTGTATATTGTGAGACATTGATAAAGTGTTTTAGTAGATCGTTTAGTAACTCGCGCAACGTTATGCCCAATCTTCTGCGACATCCTTTACAACCAGGCGTAGAGTTGGGCGGTGGGTGAGCATACAGAAGTGGAAAGAATAGTGCAGCGCTGTGTGTGTGTACTTCTTCAACTTGCCTTCCGTCCCGTGCGCTGTTTTTTTCCACTTCTGTATTGACATCCGGTACATTTATTGCAGCAGAATCGTGATTTTAGACTTTAGTAGAACGTTCGCAACCCGCTGCAAATTATAGCATTACGGTTGCTAACGCAAGGAGACTATGGCTCTGTCAGATACTAAAGCTTGAATAAAACAAAGGTTTGACAAGCAATGCCTTGTAACCTTTAATGAATGTCGCTATCCGAATATAATAATATTTTTATAGAATAAAGTGTTCATTTTTACTTTTTACATATGTAAATGATTATTAGGTTTTTAAGTGAATACAAGTCAAGCCTATCCTATTTGAGTGAAGCGCCAAGCCAACAAGAAAACTTCTCCGGAATGACAGAACCTTGATTGTTTTCTTTTCTTTTATCTCTCACTGTCCACTCAAAATTAAACGCAACAGAAATCGCTCGGATCCGCCTGCTCGCTCGTTTCTTTGGCAGATTCGGTCATCATGGCAAAAGTGGCCGATCAGAAGGCTGAACCTTTCGCGCCAAACATAAATTACTAAGTTCTTTTCGCTCTTTTTTTCGGGGCCATATTTAACATGTCTGTCAGAAATCGCCGCTTATCACAGTCTTGGATCGAATTCTCGCTTCTCGCAGCAGCAAGATATGATCCGTCCCTGAGAAGGGCGTAGCATGATTGCGAAGCGGACACATATGTGGCCTGGTGGCCATGTTGAATTGTGTTCCTCTCGCTGGCGCTCCCTAATCTCCCCAAGACTCGTTCGCACGAGACCCATGCTAGCACACCGCGCTGCGTGCGCTACGTTTCTCGCAATTTTCCTGAAATAGCGCGCCTCCGCTAGCCTCGGCAGCTCCGCTGATTCTCCGCTAGCATCGCATATGCGCAGTAGTTGCGTTTCATCTGTCTCGCGACGTTCTCCTCAACTTGCTACGAGATCTCGGAAATCGCAGGACAAATTAGCGCCACGCATGCACAGTAGTGACGTCTTCGTTCCGGAAAGGTCAGCGGAAGTGAAAAAACGGTCTCTGAAACCTTCCCAATTAACCATTTACGGAAATCACCAGTTCAGGGGGTTCCCGCATGAAAACGCGCAAACACGTTTTCATGCAAGCACAGGCACTCCCTCGGCCCCCAAATCTTCTTGTGTGCCTATTGTGGATTAAGGTTTGCTCCGAAGCTCGTTAAAACGCGTTTCTTTCATCTCCTTTCGAATGCGCGCATTGGTTCATCCTCAAAATTCCTGAAACCAGGTTTCCGCCAGGTGGAGTTATTTATGAACTAGTGGATTCTGAACCTGGAGCCTTGACCATCTTGACCTTAATGCGTCAAGAATAGTTTGAACTCTTGCAGAGGGAGCAGAGGAAGGGGGTTTATAAGTGGGTTTGTGGACACTGCTGTGTTTCCCTCTTGACCTTCTTTGTAGGCACAAGTCTGCCAACGATACATGCTGTGCTACCTAGAGGCAACTAGGAAATGATAAAACTACGGGGTGGAAAGGAGGTTGGTAGGGTGCATGCCTATCCCGCCTACTCTGATGTGCACACCCTCGAAGCCGCTTTCTCCGCTCGACAGTTCCATAGGTTTCTAGTTGCATCTATGTTGCGCATCATGTATGGTAGGCCATGTCCTCCGCTGTTCCCATTTCCTTTGTACTTTATAGTACCTTGATACTATCATTACAACTGTTTAAAAAACGAGTACTTTCAGTGAATCATATACATATGTGTATAAGCTGCCGAAGTCACCTTTAGAATTTTTTCAAGGTGTCACTGGAGCGCTTAGATGATGCAAAGGTTAACGTTACGGTGGGATCCTGTGAGGGAGGATGCTGCAGCCCTGACAATCCCCCTCAGCACCGTATTATTCCTCTGAGTAAGTAAGAAATGTTGTAATACTTACATGTAATCAATTTCATTCCCCTCGTCATTAAAAAAGCGCCAGTTACGCTGGTCATACATCATACAAGAGACACGGAGTTCGCTTCATACATTATGACATATTTGTGTACACGTCTCAACCATGTTCGAGGCATGTTTTCTTCATACATGCTTCGAGTGCACGTGTCTATACAAACAGTCCTTGTGTGACCGTCGTGACAGGACTGTCAAACGAGGAAGAAACTCGTCTCAGACAGTGTCTGCCGACTGTATTTTGCATGATGTGTTATCAGTGGGACCGCAGCTTAAAGGGATACTACAACGAAATTTCGGCACTTATTTTATGGTTTATATGTGTTCAAAGGAGCAGTATCACATCGAACACACCAATATCTTGTTAAAAAAGTTACGAAAAGGAATTTAAAAACGAATTAAACGATTAGCAAAGAGCACCTGGTGGATGTCGCTAACGCCTCGCTTGTAATGCCCGTCTAGGAACCTTGACAACTAGTGACGGTGAGTGTCTCGCCTCCGGCCACGACGAGAAAAGAAGGGAAGGAGGAACTCCCGTCTTCCCGAGAATCCCTTTTGTGTGTTCCAGAAGTAGCTATTGTCCCCCTACAAGATTATAGAAGATTAACCCGTCACTCAAAATTCGTACAAAAACAGCCGCTTCGGTGGCTGGAACGACTAGGCCATCCCCTCGACGTCAGCCTCGCCGTTGCTTTGCTCGTCCCGAGACGACCTACGTCACGACTGCGTCGGATGTCACGTGCTCTAAGCTGGGCCTTCTCCGAGCGCTTGCTAGAGTGGGCCGTTTATAACAAACAATACAGCCACCAGGCTCAAAATACAAACGTGCGATTGTCATTTACGGGTATTGTGGATCATATTCAACCTCTTTTTGAACACGACGGGTATATTTCAAATTTCGTTGAAGTATCCCTTTAAATGTTACAATTAGCGATGCAATGAGCACAACTTTTTTATATCTAAACCAACCTATCTCATATTTTCTACGAGGCTAAAGTGTTACAGGAAGAAGGGGAATGTTTGCTTCATTGCTCAAAGAACAATAAAGCCTGTGCTAAGTTTTTAAGTGTTTCATAGCTTTGGAAACTTGCACGCCCATCGGTATTTCACAGAATTATGTGACGCTTGTTACCCTGCCTGCCAATTAACTGAAAAAACCAAAACTGTAGCCTCGTGCTTTCTCGCTTTCCGTACTTCCCGAAAAAAAGTGACGTAAACAGGGACCTGTCCATTTCGAGATCTTTTAACAGTCGCTAAACGCGGTTGACCCAGTGGCGCCCTCTTAGGTTTTTTACCCGCGGCGTCCCGACCGGGATTATCAGTTATGAACGACGAGTTCGATGGCCTGTGTACAAACACGAGGTCAAAACTTGGAGTTATTTCATCCTTAAACTAATACCCTAAAAGTAGACAGTCTGACGTCACTCTTTTCTTGTTTCTTGATCGACATTTAGCGCCTGTTAACAGCTAGCTATCACCATAATATTTAGCACCGTTGAAGATGTCCTTGGCCGAGGAAAAGACCTTACCCAGAGCTCGTTGTATGGCGGCACTTGAGTACCTATAATGGCTGCTATACTCAGGGAAAACCTTCTGTTACTATATAAAATCAAAGGTACGAGAGCGCATGCTTGAGAGCTGATCAAAGCTGTGCATGCGCACTCGTCCCCTCTTCGAAAATGCCACAAAGAGTTGTCTCCGAGTGTAAAGAGGTTATAGTCAGTTTTTGGCCAATCGGGGAAGCCCTATCACAGCGACAATTTTGGTCACGAAAGTCGTCCGCATCATCAGAACGCAAAGGGAAGTAAACGACAAAGCCGCGCTCGGTCTCGTTAGCGATCTGACGCCAACGGAACAGTGCCAGGTATACCGTAACAATGCAACGTAAAACATGACGCCCATTAGAGCCACTAAATAACTAACGCTTGAAATGTCCCTACTCCACTCCTCAATTTTCTCGAGGACGCCATCATTTTGGTGCATAGCGCAGGGCGTGCGCAATCGGCGATCGGTATAATTTGAACATGCGACTTTCTGAGCATGGAAACGATGTCAGGTAGCTAAGCCATCAATGTTTTGCTCTGTCTAAGAGTGTTTATAACCTTTCTATGGAACGGGGAAGCGTTTCCCGTGATTCTAGAGACGACTTCAGACATCTGGTGACTATGATTCTAAGCACCAAGATTGCTGAGAGGCTGGTACTCGATATCCTAGCGCATTTGGTGGTTCTAGTTTTTTCCGGACAATGACCAAACATAGCAGTGGGGAAGCATAGGCGGTTTCTTACTAAAGGCAGGTACTGGGATCGTTTTTAGAGCGTAGCTCTTAGGCGCCTGTTTCCGGCTTGAGCGGCGTCGCCGTCGGCGTCGGCGTAACCGCGCGGTGCATTACGGGAAATATTCCATAATGCACTGCGCGAGCCCCTGACCTCCCCCGAGGTCACGTGACCCCCCCCCCCCCCCCCCCGGACGAGATTGAAGAATGAGGGGAGGAGGAGAAGGAGGAGGAGGGGTATTCCCTCCGCTCAGTACCCTTCCATCCTCCTCCTTAAGAGCTGCGCTCTAATTCGGCGTTACAGGGAGTTGTAAACGGCTTTCACTTTTTTTTATGCACTGTCATTGTGCTTGGCCAAGAAAACATTTCTTGGCCGAAATATACACTTTTCATTGTTATTCAAATATTTTGAAACAACTCACTGTCAAGAAAGAAAAGGAGAGAGAGACGTTCCCTTCGATCAACGTCTAAAGAGCCCTTGAGGACGTCACACTTGTACGTCACGCGAAATTTGTTTCATCAAGAGACCCGGGGCGTCACAACCTGCAGGATTAATAAACGTGCCTGTTTAAGTGATTGTGCGGGCCTCAAGCGTTATTTCGGCTTAAACTATGTCAACCCGAATCAACATTGCCTGGTGTACTCCTGGCGTCCATTGCAGTCATCTAATAGAACTTCAAAATCGCCTTTATTATTCCTTTAAATGATCTGTTTAATTAAAGGTCAATTAGCTGACAATATGAACATGCTTTTTTAGTTGTATCGTGTGAGGCATTTTTTGGTGTGAGGTTGTTGTTAGGCATATTTTCTAGATATTTTCTCAGTAACGTTCATTATAAAATATTTGCTGTTGCAAGAAGTTGCTTTGGCAATATTGTTTCAGTTATAAATCAAGAATTTAAAAATAATTACTTCGACATATAGGCATAAACAAATTCCCTTACAATTAGTTTTTAAACCTTTTAAGTCATGACTGAAACTCCGGATAACATTTTATAATACGCAGTTTAGTAATGTCAAATTCACAATGACATGAGAGTTTATGTCGCAGCGGTTTCTATTGGTTGAAGAATGAGGTACTTTTGTAATCATCAATACCCTCAGATGTTAACTAAAACAAAGCAGGTATAGCCGCCGGCAATATGAAGGTGAACACCTTACCTCGTTTCTTGCCCGTTTTACGGAGCCCTAAAGCTATATTAACTCTCAACGTCTCAAATGCTACGTGGCTTGGGGTCTAAACTTTGCGTTCTAGCCCTCTTCTGGAACAGAGCTTGTTCCAAAACTTGCAGGAGCGTCAAAAACAAGAAGAGGGCTGTTCACCTTCATATCGCTTACGGGTGTACATTGGAAACAGCGATTTTTCTTGTCATATCCTAAATACCCTCATTGTCATAGCAACGCACTTTAAAACATGTCTGCAATTCAATGCGTGAGAGATTCTTGCCGAGCAGCGAGCGAAAGGCACTCAGAGCTACGGAGCAGCTTTTCTTGCTATTTTTTTTTTTTTTTGTCCCTCAAGATCGGTCCCGAAGGCTGAACTTACGAGAATAGTGTTCACGTCGGCTAATTAAAAACCGATTTTTTTTTAACGGAATCTAGAAAAGTATGTGGGAATGCTAATAGCACTTTATGGGTATTAAGTATCGAAGCCTTTGGAATAGATCCTTCCGGAAATATGTGTGCCCCCAGCGTCTGCTTTACGCATTGTGACGTTCAGATGTGCGGCATGTGAAATAATTCATATTGTGAAGACGAAGTTGCCGTTGGTTTATTAGTTCGTGATTTTAGAACGCAGAAAAGGCAGAAGGAAAGCATAACAGAGTATGCGATGACCTTCTTTTCCGTTCGCTTTTTTTTTTGTGTTCTAAGATTCTAATGATAAGAAAGAATGAATCGTGCCGCTGACAATACACGAAGCGTTTGAGCTGGCACACGAATGTACATTCGAACAGCCCCACAATTCCCCTCGTTGCAAGATCTCCTAACATTTTTACGGAAGGTCTATTGCCGCATTTCTGTTCACGCCTAAAAATTAAGAGCGCAACATTTAATTGTTTGTGCAAGCCACAGAGACAACTGACAGCTGCCGCTTTTCTGGAGAAAATGATAGTTGGATACTGTTTACTCATAATATAAGGCCATTTATTTAAAATAAACGGTAAAGTAAGATTTGTTTTTTAAAGGATCTACTTAGACAAACTAAAAGAAGCGTCTTGAGTTTACCACAATAAGCAGATTCTCAACAGTTCTTCAGTGTAACCAGCACTACAGACCATAATAGCAAACATTTCATATCGACCATGAATGACGCGTATCTCAATTTTATTTCATCACCGGCCGGGTGTGTCTGGTGATTACCGCCACGTCACACTTACATCCTACGGACATCAGAGAGTTGTTCTGCTCGATGTCCAAAACGGTAACCTTCAATATTGACTGACCTGTGTTGTCTCTAGTATAATCAGTGTTCCCGGTAACGCGTTCCAGATAACGGCATCCCGGTAACGCGTTACTTATTTTGGATTTTGGCAACGTAATAACGTACTCGGTGCACTTTTAAAACAGTAGTTGTTCTGCTCGATGTCCAAAACGGTAACCTTCAATATTGACTGACCTGTGTTGTCTCTAGTATAATCAGTGTTCCCGGTAACGCGTTCCAGATAACGGCATCCCGGTAACGCGTTACTTATTTTGGATTTTGGCAACGTAATAACGTACTCGGTGCACTTTTAAAACAGTAGCGGATAACGTACTACATTCCTTATTTCGAGTGACGAATAACGTAGTTACGTTATTCGTCCCATCTTCCCAAGACTTGAGAAAAAAATGTACACGTCAAGTTTTTGCACCAAGGCTTTTTGCGCTTCTGATTTTTTGCGCTTAACCCACATACCTATAACATTTTGCCATATGTTGAAGGTGTGTTTTGACGTTTTACATCAAAAACGCAAAATGATTGATTCATAAATAAAAACTAAAGAAAACGTAACTTGCGTTACTTTTTATAGGCAGCTGTAATGCTAACGCGTTTCTCTTTCTTCAGGTAACGTTGGTCGGTAACGAAAAACAGTGAGTGTGAGGGCGAGCTGGTGGTATTTAATCATAATGTAATACCTGAGACTTTGGCGAGAGAAAAGTATTGAACTGTAAAATCGAAAAAAAGTATTTTCCTTCAACTTGAAAGTTTCTTAATTTTTCCCAGCCACAGACACAGTTGTTATCTTATGATTAAATCGATAATGCGTTCCTTTTTTTTTTTGCAAGTAACGAATAACGAATTTTATTTTTTTTTTTTTTGTGGTATCACTTACTACACTCTTTACGATATATATCTTTAATTAATGTGGTGGACCGATGCTAACTTTATCTAGGTTCTGAGGCTGACAAATATTTCGCAACCTTCTTGTGCTAGCTCGTACTGACGGATTGATGTTTCGGTGGCCTATGACGGTTTTCAGGCTGCGAGCCTTTTTGTCTCGATTACTCAAAGAACACGGTGGTCCATGGCTAACTGCATTAGACTGAAATGAATAATCTACGCCTTTTGAAAAAAAATTGAGTGAAATAAATATTCAGCGGTGGCCGCAGCACAGCTTCCGGATTCGACTTTATTTATGAAGGAAGGCTGGGAAGCGGACGTAAACATGGTGCGCTGTCCAATGCACCTCGGGACTAAGTTTGTATTTCAAACGAAGTGTTCTTGCAGGAACCCTCACCCTTCTTTTATAACTGAGAAGTTTCTTAGCAGTTCTTGCACTTTTCACTAATGTTATGCATATACGTTAGAATCCACCTACACCGGTCTTCACGCATACTTCTATCTGCCAGTACACCTCGTATAAGATCTTTGGTCGGAACACGTATACAAAATACGTATTTGCAGTGGCGTAGACTGAAGGTGCCTAGACAAACATTTGTTGTAGAAGCATGCGGCCCAACAGCCACACAGCTTCTTTTTGCATACGTTACCCTGCAAGATATCTGCAGATATATCAAATATTTGTCAGTAAAACATAAAAAATATTATTCACAATTTTGTATTTTGTAAAAAAAAACTAGGGCTAACTTCATGAGGCAGGAACCGTAAAAATAATTACTTTATTTCTCCTCCTTCGTATAAATATTTATACAAATAAAAACACAAACTAAATTCTTTTACATGCTCTTTTGCTGTTTAAATGCTTAATTCTATTTTAAAGCAAAATGCTCATACCAATTTTAATAAACATTTGCTTTAGTGAGCGCAGCATACGATGAAGAAGAAAATAAGAAAAAGGACAAGGAGAGGAAGAAGAAAAAGAAGAACCAGAAGAAAAAGGACAAGAACAATAAGAAGAACCAAAACAAAATACAACAATAATATATAGTATAGTCAAATACAAGCTGAGAATGAACCAGAAGCTCCGACTCCAGCGCAAACCTCCTACCTTCGGCACGCCCAGCCAACACAAGCTGGAAGGCAACGAGCGCGAGCCGGGCCCTAGGCTCATCAAACCCAAAGTTTGAGCCGAAACTTCGCGCAGGGGAGCGCGACAGAAAAGCACTCGACAAAACAGCAAACGACCAAACAGCACGGTCAAAACAGCGCGCGTCAATACAGCACCGCGTCAAAATGGCAGAGTGACAAAACAGCACACGTCAAAACAGCACGCGACAAAAGAGCGCGGCGTCAAAACACCAGGGCGACAGAAGAGCACGTGTCAATACAGCACGTATCAATATAGCACGCGACAAAACAGCACAGCAATAAAACAGCACGCATGTAAATGCGTGCTGTTTTTTTTCGCTGTAGGACACATTATTAGCAGCACGCGCCGAAATTAAGTACTTGCAGCTAACGTGTTCGGCCGGACATCTGTATTGGTGTTACATTTCATTTTCTAGCGTTATATGACTTCATATTATTACCTGCGCCGTTATATTTTATTACATACTTATAGCTTTTCGTGCATGTTCTGAAACATGAAACCTTCCTACCACGAGCCAATGAAGCTAACTTTGTTGCTGTCTTTTTAATGACTGATTGGTTGTTAATTTGTTAAATATTTTCAATCGAAACAAATGCGGCACCCTCTATACCCAAAGGAAGTGTGAAGATCACAATGAGGAGCTTAGTGGAACTGCTAAAGAAATAGTTAATTTCACATACAGTCTTGTTTACATATATATAGCTTACATTCAATAAGGAAAGTGACAGACTACAAGAGTGTCAAGGAGGGACTGTTTGTCATACTGGGAAAGGACGTTCCAGTCTGCGAGATTCTCGCGTATGGCTTTGAACACGACGGGGTGCATCCTCTTCGGCCGTCGGTCATCTTCTCCTTTGCGTAAATAGTGTGTCTCATTTGTATCGATATAAAACGTTAACGGATTTTCAATCAATCAGTCATTAAAAAGACGGCATGAAATTTAGCTTCATTGACTTGCGGTGGGAAGGTTTCATATTACTGAACATGCACGAAAAGCTAAAGTACGTAGTAAAACATAATGGCACAGTAATAATATAAAGGCATATTACTATAGATCATAAAATATAACGCCCACACACATGTTTTTGCTGAACATGTTAGCAGCAAGTATGTAATTTAGGCACGTTTTGCAATTAATGTGTCCTGCAGCGAAAAAAGCATGCATTTACGTGTGCGCTGTTTTCTTACACGCGCTGTTTTGTCAGGAGCTCTACTTTTTTGACGTCGTGCCGATTTGTCGCGTGCCGTTTTGACACGCACTGCTTTGTCGCTGTACTGTTTTGACGGGGTGCTCTTTTGACGCGTGCTGTTTTGACCGTGCTGCTTTGTCGTGTGTTGTTTTGTCATTTGGTGCTCTGTCGTGGTGACTTCGCGCAGCGCCGATTGGACTTCGGTGACAAAAGCCCGGCATCATCGTCGCGAAACTCTAATCGGCCTCTCCGTAAATTTCTCCCTCAGCTTTGTGTTTGGCGAGTCTATGGCCCCAGGAGGCGGAGCTTCTTGCGCATCAACAATCTGACAGAGTACGCATAAAACAAAAATCAAGATTTGATGACATCATACAAACTGACCTATAATCTTTAGTGCATGCTGCATAGTGTCTCAGTAAACGGGAACCCCATCAAAAGTCTTTTAGAATGAGAGCGTGTTGGTAAGGTCATAATAAGAAAAGTAAATCAACAAATGCCTTGTTTTGTGTTCGTCCTTTTTGTTGCTCTCCATTTGCACTTGCTCCCAACACAACTATCAACAACTGTACGAGTACAGTGCCTTCATATGTCCAATATAACGCTCGATCGGTGGCCGAAACTTAAAAACACGGTGGAACGGTGCCGCCTCGAAAAGCAGCAAGCAGATTTGCAGCAAGTGTGGCGAAGGATCGCTGGCATTTCTGACAAACGCCGTGTTTTGATGTAGGATGTCCGAGGGCTGGTTGCATAAAGTACAGTTGCGGAGGATATGAAATGGCCCAGACGAGCGCGTGGTTTCGAAGACCTCCAGTGCTAACTAACGGAAGACACCTGAGTTACAATAAAGGCTATTGTATGATCTGAGTGCTATTGCCAAAATGCCTCTGGTTTATACAATAACCTCGATGATAACTCAGCTGCCTTCCGTTAGAAATTAGTAAAAGTCTTCGGAGCCAGGCGCTCGCTTGGACTTTATCTTATCGTTCGCGACTGTAAAAGGTGGTTCAGGACAATAATTTTTTTGTTCTTTGCCATGTATTTTGATTAGACTCCGGCGAGCGATCGAGCTCACCCGCTGCATAAATTAAAGCCACATCGTCATCACCATCATTATCATTATCACCGTTTTGAAGTAATCAGGAGCCTCGTTAAAATAGTGGTTGCCCCAGGCATCGCTTTCGGGAACGAGGTAATTTGGGTTGAATCACACGGGTAATTTTCTCAAGAACAGGCGGAAAGAAGCAAGACGAATGACCTTCAGAGCTCCAACCAACAACCTCGATGAAGCAGTCCAAGGGGAACTTTGCTGGTCAACATATAATGCCAGGAAGGCCGTGGCGAAGACCAGCTAGGAGAGACGACTTAACAGGATGAACCAGAGAAGGTGGACCAGCAAGATCTGCATCTACATTGTTTACAGGGATTGAAACACCAGATGTGGGGAGAGGAACAAGAGCACTTGCCCATCGATGTCACATTTCAACTTGAATTTCTGTAAAAAGCCAAAAGCTGGAGGACACCATTGCAGCCGATTCCAAGACGACGAGAACGCTGATGAAAGGGGAAGAGACACGACGGTGGAGGGGCTGAATGGCCCAGAATTCATCACTGCACGCGTAGAGGGGGCACAGAAGAACAGTATTTAAGAAGGAGGCGTTTTATGAAACAACAAAGGAGGTGGCGTTTTATTTGAGGCACGGGAAAAGTCTCTCCAAACAAGGCAATGGAGGGCTCGCTGCACCGAAGAACAATCGTTCCCCTGCTCCATCCGTGGGACGGACACAGAGACCATCCGTCATGTAGTGTGAACTGCCAAGGTCTGAGGCCCGAGCCAGAAACGGACTTGTTCCCGGAGGCACTTGGCTTTAGGACGATGGCGGAACCCAGTGTGAACTCGTTTGACGCTGCAGGCAGAATCGAAAGGATCACTGACTGCACCAAGAGGAGACTATATGACTGGCAGTGTCAATTCAAGAAGTGGTGAGCCAGTGGAGAAGTATACTATACTCTGTTCACCCGTTACAAAGGGAATGGTCAACGCAATGCAGTACAATGTATTCCAATTCAGTCCTTAGGGGGCCGTTAAGAGGCAGTCGAGGAACCGTAAAACACTGTTGCATCTTGCTGCGTTTTTGTGGTTTGCGTGGTTTACTTAAGCATGGAATTATTTTTTTAACGGAAGCCCCCAATCTTCGATATTTGTCCGTCTGTTGGTCCGTGATTCACACAATGCATTTGGTGTTGAAATATACGTTACGTGACGTCAGAAAATCACATGACACCACGACTTGACACCGGGATGTCAAGTCATGTAACCACGTGGCTTCATGTCATGGTCTCAAATGACACCATGACTGGAAATTGTGAAAATTGTCTGCTACATTTATTGTTGATATGGATGTCACGTGACCTGAGGTCAGGTGATGTCAGATGACATAACACAGTGACAACACGTCTCGCGACTAGATCAAGTGACACCCCGATGGATGGCAGAATATCTCTGGAAGACGAAGAAACATAGGGTGACCTTCTCCGACCTCCCTTCGTCCTCCAGTGATGGTCTGACAGGCACGTAGCCCAAAGGCTTTTTTGTATGGAGCCCTGCCTTCTGTTAAACCTCCCACCCCCTTCCTCAATTTTCCATGTCGCGAACACTAAGGGAACTTGAGTTTGTTTCAAGTAAATATTGTGTTTTAAGTATTACATTTTGGGTTGTCCTATGTTTTGTTTCTGTTTAATCGTTTCTTGAGTTTCTAGAAGCTTCTTTGCGCACGAGACTGGCTCGATTGGGGTTTGAGAGCACACTAGCATCTGAGGCTATAATTTGCCAAGAGCTTCAACTATTGCAGTACACCTGTTAACGACAGAAAAGATCCAAAGCAGTCGGCGACATGATAAGCTGTGAACACACATGATTATAAGAGTCAAAGTCAAATTTGAGGGTTTTACGTGCCAAACCAATGACGGGCATCTGGCACGCCCCAGCGGAGGACTGAGTATTAATTTGGACCACCTGGGGATCTTCTGACGTGCAACCGAAAGCTCGGTTACACGGCGCCTCGTCCGCAATAAGCCTCCGTCAGATTGCGGGCACCTCGGCCGGGATTCGAACCCGCCACATGAGGATCCGTAGGCCAGCGCTCTCGCCTCGGAGCTACCGATTATAAGAGTAAAAGTTATGGTCACGTGTTTGGGGTGACAAAAAACATTCGCAGTTAATGTCTAGGGTCAAAATGTCTAGGGTCAATATCCATGAAAGAAGTAAATACATTTTCTTTTCAATCAGCAGTTTATTATCTAGGGACTGAGGGGTGTGTTCTTTATGAACTTTTAAGAAATGTTTGTTACGGCATCGGTCATACGCAGGGCATTCGATCAGGATGTGTAATGCTTAGAGGTTTGCAACACTATTCATATTGAAGGGCAACCTTCCTGTTCAAGGCGGCGGCGATCGAGCACCGGCGGAGGCGGTTGATCTGACATACCGCGTTCGGCTTTGGCTAGCAGACGGCGTTCGTAAAATGGCGTCAGCTGTTGCTGGCTTCACGCGGCGGTACCGTGCGTGCTTCCATTCATTCGGCGTTCGTTGCCATGGTGACGGCGAGGAAAGCAGACGTGCGGAAGAACGCTGCGGCGCAGCGATACCAGGTGCGTTCTAAGGCCCTTCCCGCATGCTTTTCAATGGGCGGAAGGCGAACAAAAAGAGTTCGAAATATGGACTTAACGCAGAAGGCTGAATTTCTCCAGCGCCTCATAATTTGACGAGCCTCACACGAAAAGCACGTTTTTTTGGCCATCCCGCGTCGTGTTTTTTTTTATCCGCAACATGGGTCTAAAGTCTTAAACTGCCCATGATTTTCGGTATCCGTGTGCAAAAAGAAAAGTCAGAAATTGCATGTAAAAGCGCTGCTTTGGATGGAAATTCATATACGCCCCGTCACCTCGATATGCATTTTGATAAGGAAAGACGTCGAAACGAGTGATAATGGAGATACATCCGAGACCAATGGGCCTTCTTCCGCTTGAGTCGGGTGACGTCACTGCTTTACATATATAAAAGCAGGAGCTTTTACACACTGAAAAAATGGGTGTAGCCCTTACACCCTTTGTCACATATACGACACCCTTAAACTTCAGTTGGATGTACAGAGCACTGACGTTAAACCGAAGCCACAACCTTTAACGAACGGCTAGATAGCCGAGTGGCAGAACTTATTAAAATAGCTAATGTACGTGTTACTGACTACAAAAAAGGAATCGGGGTTTTCTTGGCCCTACTGCAAAACGTCGGTGTTTTTGTTCTGTACTATTTGATGCGTACTTTATCTGTTTAATATCTTATATCGCACCGTCATTAAGCCTCTCGTGAAAGTTGGAGCCTTCAGTGTGACGTCAATGCGCTGTACAGCGAAAGGAAGTTTTGGGGTGTCGTATATGTGACAAGGGGTGTAAAGGCTACACCTTTTTTCAGAGTGATATGCATGTAAAGCAATATATGTATAGATTTATCTTTAACAAAGAATGTCACCAAAGTTATAATGAAACCCATTAGTGTATATTTTAAAGATCACAAAGCAATCATCACTGCTGTTTCAAAATGATGGTATAGAATAAACATTTGGTGAAGTGCTTTTGTATTTCTCTTGGTGAATCATATGTGCTGGTGCTGTACTGCGTCGCTGGCCAACCACCTTCAGAGAGTGGAATGGCTCACAATTTTGTGCTCCAGTAAACTAGATTGGGCTTCCCCAAAGCCCATTGTGTGCCTATAGTGGCTTAACTTTGGCTCCCAAGCTCGTTCAAAAGCGTTACTTTTATCTCCTCCCTAATGCGCACGTTGTTTCATTCTCTGATTCCTACAACCTAGTTTTCTGCCAGGTGGAGCCTGGGATAGAAAGCGGCTTCGTGGACACTCTTTTGAGTTATCTTGTATTTCCCTTTTGACCTTACTAATATTTTTTGATAGTTTGAAGGTACTGGCGCTCCTCCTCGCCCTTGGCTGGAGAGACAAAATACCCGCTCTTGGTTGTTGATCAGCGACAGGGGCTGCTGTCCTCTATCCGATGTTCTTTCGTGAGCGTGCACGTTTTTCGTTTACTCGCGTACTCATCATCAAGTCTTGCAGCCTGATCAACTTGTAGTTCGGCTGACAAACCTGCAACAGTGTAGCAAACAGATGTTTTATGCTGGCCTGACACGAAAAAGCTTTTTCAACATTTTGACACCGCAAGGCAAACATAGTTTTGGAAATTTCACTGTCTAAACCAACAAGCTCGCCCCACCAAAGGATTGAGGGTTCATTTCCACCACCTGTCCATGGTCCGAAGAGCAGCTGAAATATCATTACATCTTGAAGTCGCAATAGCTGCAATTCCAGTCTCTCAAGTTTAGAAGCACCAAACGTCGAAATAGCAACATGCTATTTTTGCTATGATCACCATCGAAAATACAATTAATTCACGTTCCGAATACATTTTTAACCTTTTAATAAATTTATCACCGGAAAAATGTACCCTTGTAGCGATCGTCACACCGCAGAGCAATCAACAGGTTGCAAATTTTAAACGGAAAAGAGCGGCTCGTTTAAGGAAAGTTTCAGACCACCAAGAAGCGATCTGCAACTTCGACGCAATCAGAAGGCTGAAGCCGCCTTTAAGGTGAACGCAAAACAGAAAACTAGCCACGACCGAGATGCAGGCTCAAAATGCCAACCAAAGGTCAGCGTTGATCAGGAATACCCTTTCCATATTTAAACGTCTCTCCTCACGTAAAAATAAATAAATATTTAAGAGTAAATGATAACCTTAAGACACTCCCGCCACTATATGCATCCTCTTGTGCTTTTTTTTTTCTTCTTCGTTCTTCTTCTATTTCAATCGCACGTCACGCAAAGCGTGTCCGCTACAAGAGGGTGTTCTAATCCGAACTTTGCAGCTGTAAGCTCTGGATCGTTATCAAATCCCGCCTCATTTTTCGAAGTTCGAATGGTTTTGTCAGCGGTAGATTAAGACGTCAACGCAGTGTTTTTCAAGACGTTTACAATAAACTTACAGAACGGCCTTGCGACAGGTGGACTAACCTTTGAATTTCCGGTCCTGGAATCCTGGACAAACAACGTTTGATTGAGCTTGCAGTACTTGTAGGAGGATCGGTGTAGGCATGTTTCTCTACAGTTTCTGAGTTTGAACTTTTGCACAATAATTTATATTCTCCTTCGGCGCGTTGTCTTGGCTCTTTGTTGGCTAAAAGGAAGATGGAGGACACGAAGTACCCGCTCTTGTTTTTTTATTAGAGCCAGAAGCTGCTGTCCTGTCGTCGATATTTCTTCTTGAACGTGTATGCTTGTCGTTTATCCCGTTTGGTTACGTTTTCTCATCAATCGCTTTTTCAGAACTCCGTCAAGCAACATTGGCGGTCACCATTGTTTTCTTTCTTGAAGAAAGCGTGTGATTGGGCCCGAGTCCTGGCGGAACGCTGAAGCAGCAGTCGTTCTTGAAACGATCTGAGCCGAGTTCACGTCGAGCGCTAAAGCAGCCCTCGTTTCCCATAGATGATCGGAGTGCGTACCAAAACAGCGGCGGACTCGGATAATTGGAGCAGCAGATACTACATGGCGCTCTCAATTTTAAGAGAGGTCTATTAAGGCAGCTAAATTGACTTCTACTTCGTTTGATAGGAATCTGAAACGCCAAATCGCTTGTCAGGTGATCCGAATCGACACAAATAGTATTATAAACTCGTAGCGGAATGCGCCATTGGCCGAGAATGCCAACAAAGTGAAGATCAACACATTATATGTCTGCGATTCCCTTGATTGCCGTTCTCTTACGCACACAATATTTTTAATTAAATTACGCTTGCGACAAAAATGTACTCTTTTTTTCAAATAAAAAGAAAATCAGCACAAGATGCGTTTTTAGCATAAGCACCGCAAATAAGGCACCATCTTTCTTTCGTTTCGGTCGCATGTTTTGTTTACGAAGACCTAGATCGTCCTGAGGCTTTTTGACAGGGATTGGGTTTATAGACGTTAACAAAAACATCACTAATACATGCACAGACCGTCGTATGCCGCTGTTTGAAACCCGTCCATCGGAACCAGCAGAGCAAACCGTTAGACATTTTTCGTTTTCACATTCTCTTCCCTTCTCTTTCCTTTTTTTTTTTTTTTTTCAAGGTCACGAGTGTGTTTGTTGACCATCCGCACTCTGCCATGACCTGAGCTATATATATATAAGTCAAAGATGCGTACTGACGGAGTTACTAATACGAAGTTTATTACGACGTTTCGAGCGGGGACCGCTCAAAACGGGTCCTTGCTTGAAACGTCGTAATAAACTTCGTATTAGTAACTCCGTCAGTACGCATCTTTGACTTACTAACTTTTCCCGGTTCATTGTTTTATATTTACCTTACTTCACCTATATATATATATATATATTTATACAGTGCGTTTTTGTTAGCTTAACAGATTTGTTTAAAAACAAACTGAAAGGTATACACTTACGCGGTTTGTTTAGGTGAGTTATACGGCCAGGGAGACATAGTATATGGGGATAATCATAACGATCAGTCGGTTAACTAAGTAAAATTTGTTAATCAACTTTTTAATTAGTGAAAATAGTCATGGTTCCAATTAGAAATTTGCTCAGCGTTATCGAAAAAACTAAATCAGTATTTTTCAGAAAGACTTTCAGCGCGTGAGTAGCGTAGTAGTGCAATAAAGTTGCCACCGGTGGAGCAGGTACAAGGCTAGCGGTCGCGGTAAGGCACCCGCGCGATTTTTCAGTCTCTTATCTAGCCCCAGCCTTGTACCTGCTCCACGAGTGGTAACTTTAGCGCACTACTGCGCTTCTCACGCGCTCAAAGTCTTTCTAAAAATTACTGATTTAGTGTTTTTTAAGAACGCTCAGCAAATTTCTAATTGCAACATGAAACTATTTTCTGTCATGAACAAGTTAATTAACAAATTTTACTTAATTAGCCGGCGGATCGTTATGATTATTCTCATATACTATGTCCCCTTGGACGTATAACTGACCTGAACAAACCGCATTAGTGTATCTTTCACAGCTTTTTGTAGCGTGAGCTACACTGGCCGAGGTTGAGCAGTTTCGCGTGGCTCGCATACTAAGCCGCGCTCCGTGCTGCGCATGCGCGAGGAGCAGTGACGTCACACGGCGCACAGCAGGCGCGCCGGAGTCGCCGCCGCCGCGCCCGCCTGGCTGGTCTGCGCATTCCAGAGGAGTGACGTCATAGCCGCGGCAGACGCACTGGCGCCGCCGCTTGCCCAGTTGTGCGCCTCCGTTGCGCAGTGGCGACGTCTGACGCTGCACCGGAGCCGCTTGATAGCGCCTCTCATTTTGTGCGCATAAGCTCACGCTACGTATATCCTGGCATAGCCGAGCTAAGCCACCGCATTTTTTTAAAACAAATCTGTTAGGCTTAAAAAAAACGTATATATATATATATATATATATATATATATATATATATATATACTGTAAACGACTAAATTTTCGCGAGGACCTAATTTTCGCAAATTTCGCGAGTCGCCTACAATTCGCGAAAAATACGTTCCGCGAACAATTCGGGCAATATGTGAACGCTACGGAAGCTACACTCGATTCGCGAAAATTAGAACCCGCGAATAATTTCACATTTTCAGCTTTGGCCCGATTCGCGAAAATTTGAGCCCGCGAGTAGTATTAGTTGATACACGATGGAACAGAAAGTGAACAAGGGGGCGGGGCCAGCCCCCCCCCCCCCCCTGTTTACTTCCGGCTCTATCGGGTATCAACCATTCACAGGGACGCTGGGCGGGGCCTCTTCCCTCTCTCCCATCTCAGGGACCAATGACAGTGCATGGGCGTTGGCCAGTGACCAATCGAAGCTCGCCCGGGTCACGTACCTCAAACCGCAGACCTCAAACCACAGACCGCAACTCAAACCACAGACCGCAAACCTCAGACCACAAGTGTGGTTGACCAGGTGTTGGCAGGTGCGGTCATCATCTGATAACAACCACATGATGTCACATAGGGTCCGAACTTCGTTCGACAGAGGGCGCTCACGTGATGTCGCACAGGGTTTGTGCTGCATCCAACAGAGGGCTCTGCGCTCCGGTCACATGACGGACACGTGTTTTGAATTTGAATCGCTGCGGGGTAAATGCCCCTTTTATTCGATAAAAAAAGGCTTCGCGTGCGACGGGGACTCGACCTCGCTACCTTCTGATCAGAAGCCCAACACTCTACCGTCTGAGCTATGAACACAATGCTTCTTGGACGACTTCATTTGTCCTAGTATTTCGTACGGCGAACGCGCAATTCAGATCACGTGTTAGAGATGTCGCAACGCTTGGATTTTGTAACGGAATTGCTGAGTCATTCACCGGATGGCGCTACAGGGATGGCGGAAGAGTTCAGGATTATTGAGTCATCTGTCAGGCGGGAAAATGCACTGTCACGATGACGACACAGATATGTCGCCGTGAGGTTAGTGACGAGAAATGCATTGTCGCGTGTTTTCCCGGTGGGTCATGTGACCAACGTCACCTGATATTTGAATCGCTGCGCACTTGACACCTCGGTTCATAGATGGCGCGTGTCTTTTGTTGCTAAGCGTCTTTGTTGTTAGGGCATGAGTGACATCTTGCGTCGTGGGTCTGACGGACTCGTCACCTCGGGAATGGCTTTCGTAATCTGCGTGAAAAAAACAAACAACCCTACACGGAATTTGAACGCGTCATTGCTCCAGGTCATGTGACGAAGCCTATCTATACAATTCCGTCATGCAGGAAGAAATCTAGACAGGTTTCGTATATGTCTCGAGAGATCGGAATGTTATTTTTTTTTTTTTTCATATGCGAATGAAATACATTGTTTCGACGCTCCGCTCGGTCGCTTTTGTTTATTCAGATGTCGCGTGGGGGCTCGGAACGTCACTCGTTCGTCGGAGGTCGGTCTGACATTTGTAATGCGGTTAAAAACAGGATGCTTCATTGAGGCAGGTCATGTGACTATGGTCGTGTGACGTTGCTCGTCTTCCTATCACGTGATTTCGCGCGCGCGCAATTCAAACGGTGTTCACGGACTCGTAGCCTCGTGACGCCCCCTTAGCTGTTGCATTTGGGGTCTTCGAGCCGCTGGATTTTGGTGTCATGTGACGGTCCCTAATAGCAGCAGCTGGGTCCCGCTACATTGGGGTTGAGGTGTCTGTAGAATTTCGAAGCTCGCGGACCGTGATTAATGTTGATCCTACGTAAAGCTTTAAAGTGGCCCTGTTAAAATTTGGGGCCAGCTCGCAAAACTTTGCAAAGACCCAGCGAATTTCGGGAATAGGCGCCATCTAGTGTTCAGACTGTGAAGTGGTCCTCGTTCAAATTGGGTGACATCTGATGGCAAAAGCTTCGACCCGATATAAACTTTGGACGTCATGTGACGGTCCGATTGGCAACAGTCGCGTTCCCGCTAATTTGGAGTGAGGTGACGCTGAAACGTTGAAGCTGGTGGACCGTGTTAAATCTTGGTCCAGCGTAAAGCTTTGAAGTGTACCTGCTAAACGTTGGGGCAAAGTCTTGAAACTCACAGACCGTGGTGGACCCGGTGATTTGTTTTTGAATAAACACCATCTCTCGTTAGAACTTTGAAGTGCTCATCGACAAAAATTGCTGACATCTGGTGGTGAAAGCTTTGACCCGATAAATTTGGGGCGTCATCTGAAGTTTCTCTTAGCACAGGCTAGATACCGCTAAAGTTTTTTTTTTTTTTTTTCTCGCGACCACGACAACTCGCGACCACGACCACATGACGGAAGAGTCTAGGCGGGCGCTTTGCTTCCCAGTGTACCCTAAACCATCGAATCAACAAACATACCGTTCCACTCATAGCGCATAACCATTCCTACGACCTCAGTTTCTTTCTAGGCAACCTTAATTTGTTCGAGTCCAAGGATATTAACGTACTCGCGGAAGCTCGTGCCAGAATTTTAAATTGTTAGAGATAGGCAACCTTCGCTTTATTGACAGCCTCGCATTTCTTAATGCAAGCCTGGAGACGCTCGTGCAAAATCTCCACCCTAAGGCCACAGAGCATTTTTGTTGCCTTCGACAGTCCTTTCCCGAACACGTCGACCTCCTTGCCCGCAAAAGAGTGTTTTGTTATAATTTTATTACAAGCCTCGAGAGTTACGAGGGTCAAAGCCTCCCGACACGAGAGGCCTTTTTTTTTTAACAAGTTGACTGGGAACGGGGTGTGTGTGTGTGAGGAGGACTACCAACATGCACAGGTCGTTTTCGATACCTTTGGTTTGAAGAACCTTGGAGAATACAGCGACCTTTACCTAAAGACGGACTGCCTCCTACTGGCCGATGTTTTCCAAAACTTTAGACGCTGGAGACGTACGAAATTGAGGCTTTACATTTCGTATCGTTACCGTCCCTAAGCTTGTCGTGTGCGCTGAAACAGTCGAAAGTAAGACTGCAGCTAATTGACGATCCTGACACCTATCTCATGATAGAACAGGGTATTCGCGGAGGGAATACCCAATGCACAACCCGCCATGCTGTCGCAAATATTCCGGGAACGGATACGTTTAACCCGCAGCACGAACCGTCTCAGATTTTGGACTTGGACGTAAACGGTCTGTACGCAGCGACAATGACAGAAGCCCTGCCCGTGTCGGACTTTGAGTGGATGACGAAAGACGAGATTGCCTGCCTGAACATTGATGACGTTCCAGATGACGCTCCGACGGGATACATTCTGGAGGTGAGCGACAACGTCAAGGAGTTATCTGAGATGCGAGGATCCTATCGCGCGTTGCTCCTGAGATGTCATTTCACAACTTCTTTGCCTCGGTTGTATCTTGAAACAGCTTGTGTGACATTTTTTTGTGTAAAGCGTTTCCAATGGTTTCTTTGTTGCGTAGAGTGAAAAGAAAAAAAATGAACACCGGATCTGCATTTAGAAGTGTGGTGTTTTTAGAGCGTACGAGAATAAAAATATGAAACACCATATCTGTCTCGTCTTTAGCGCGTATTGATGCGACCACGCTCCGGTCCTTTTCCAACACTGCTCCGTTCAGCAGCTGCAGATGACGCTAAATTAGCGAGAGATGTCGCGCGCGCGCGATAGTGTTGACGCCATCTACCAATCTGGCGCTAAAATTAGCGAGAGATTTCGCGTGATAACGGTAAAAGTTCATGTCAGCTGAAAGAGATTCAGGTGCGCGCCATCTACAAACGGAATCGGCAACTCATACGCACAAAGCCCGGACTTGCTCGCGCACAAAAATACGGATGAGCACGCCTTCGGAATACGATCAATTTAACTTTTCAGCAACAGATGTCGCAAGGTCACACCCACGCCGCCAGATATCGCTGATGCCCTAACAACAAAGACGCTTAGCAACAAAAACGCGCACCATCTGTGAACGGAGGTGACAACTCATACGCCTAAATCCCGAATTTAAACTGTGTGCGCGCGAAATCGAGAAGAGGAAACGCTAACTTCATCTCATTGAAGTTTAAAATAATCTTCGACCAGTTCAAAGTTTTTACGCTAGGTGTCGGGTATACCACATTTGGCTGGGACTGTGCAAAGTGTTACGCGTTGGGCTCGAATTTTTATTAGGGCCACTTCAGAGTTTTACGCGCTGGGGTCAGCTCCCAAAATATGGCAGTGCCACGTCAAAACTTTACGCTTTGGTCTCAACTTGGCACGGTTCGTGAGCTTCGAATTTTTATCGTCACCCCTCAAAATTAAGTGGATACATCTGACCATGTGTGCTAAGTGCGCGGGAGGGCAACTTCAATGCTTTACGCTGGGCCAAGATGTAGCACGGCCTGCGAACTTCAATTTTACCGTCGCTCCAGCAAAAAAAAAAAAAAAAAAAAAAAAAACTTTAGCGGTATCCAGCTTGTGCTAAGAGAAACTTCAGATGACGCCCCAAATTTATCGGGTCAAAGCTTTCACCACCAGATTTCAGCAATTTTTGTCGATGAGCACTTCAAAGTTCTAACGAGAGATGGTGTTTATTCAAAAATAAATCACTGGGTCCAGCACTCGTTATCTGATGAAGAGCGGGGACCGCTCTTCATCAGATAACGAGCGTACAGCCCCTGAATGTTTATATCCCTAAGAAGAAATTAGAGGGAGTGAAGAGCAATGCGGAGGGCAATTTCGTCTGCTTCTTGCGCAGGGGGTGGCGGTGACGTCAGAACGCCGAGCCCTGATTGACTGATCGCAACCCCCTATTTGAGCGTCGTCTGCTCCTTTGCAACGTCGTCTGCTCGCAACGTCGTCTGCGTCTGTCTTACCTTTCCTGCGACTTTCGAAAGTGCAAAGGCCAGATTCACGGAACGATCTTACGCCAAAATTGTGCGTAAGACAAAACTTGAGAACAAATTCCTATTCACGAAACGAAATTTTCGTAAGTTTTGCGCAGGTTAGGACGAAATCCTACGACAGCTCCGAAGCTGTCTTACGCACGTCTTACCATCAAATCAGCATGGCCGACAGCGTCGCGGTCGCGACGACCCACGGACGTTTCTTTTTCTACGTGCGCTTCTCACGCGTCCCGACTTCAAGCAGCAAGAAAAAAGTAAGAAGTACTTGAAACAGACCATGACGAACAAGAACGCTGGATCTACAAACACCCGGGAAAAGCTCCAACGGCCACGATTCCAACGACACCAACCATGCGAGCTCGGCAATTAGGCCTAGCAGGCACTCCGCGACTCGGCGACCGTCTGCCCACGACCGGCTGGCGTGCTGAATGGAATATGCCCGCGCGACCCTTGTGAACCCTTCCCATATTATACTTTGATCCCTGACCTCAATTTTAGATTAAGAGCTCAATCTCTTCCTCTTGTTATCTCCTTGTTTCCCGGGGCAACGGTGACTCTCGCCGGTGAAAAAGCGGTGAATCTCCGACAGACGCAGGAAAGGTAAAGCAGCCATCGCTTTGACTAGCAGACGTAAGGCAGACGACGTTAACTGCGCCAGCCCGCCGACGCCGTTAAAGAGCGAGGGGTCTCGCCAACACGAAAGGAGGGAAAAAGTATTTGGGAGGGAACTTGCGGACACTAACACGCTCACTCTCGGTTCTTAGCAAACAAACCTCGGCGCCTCGGGACACCTCGCCAGTGAGTCATTTGGATTCTCTCCTTGATGCGCGTCTGCTAGTTGTTAGACAAAAACAACGTACCGCTCGAGTTATTTCGTCTGCCCTCTCTGAAAGGCGAAGTCGAGCTCGCTCGTAGAGACCTGCACTTCCGAAAGTCGCAGGAAAGGTAAGACAGACGCAGACGACGTTGCGATACAGTGGCTTAAAGGGGGTAGTGTAACGAACGAAACCGGAGAAGCGGCACAGCGTTGGAAGACGGCCGCGGGTGGCGCTGGCGCTTGCACCACCGTCGTTCCGGCTATGGCTCCGGCTTGGCCGCTTGGTCAGCTTGGCTCCGGCCAGCTCCGGCCGATTCGCAGCTGTCCACTACACCGTCGTCTGCTAGTTTCAGATTTTTATTCACGTTCAAACACAAATCATGTCGTTGGAAGTTCAATGGAAACAAATAATTGTTTTTGAGGTATTTATATTAGTTATGAAGCGTGTTAGGGTGCCTCTGTCTGCCGGCCGATTGAGGCACCCCAACGGAGCTGCGGATCGAAGCGCCACCTGCACCGTCTTCCAAAGAGCGGCCGTTCCCGATGCATGGTGGAGGCTACGCGGTAACTACACTACCCCCTTTAAGGCACTGTAGTTGCGAGCAGACGACGTTGCAAAGGTGCAGACGACGCTCAGATAGGGGGTCGCGATCAGCCAATCAGGGCTCGGCGTTCTGACGTCACCGCTACTTCCTTTCTCATGCGCAGAAGACGAAACTGAACCCACTTGCGAGGCGTATAGGAAATGAAAATAATGTTGTCAAATCAGACAGTAGTTCACACAGAGGGGAGGGGAAACCAAAACTTGCGAATGCTAAACAATAAAAGAAAACTAAAAGGTTGCCGGAGAGATTATCCACACTCTCGGAGAGATTATCCACGCTCGCACAACACCAAAAAAAGCGCAAAAGAAAAGTTTAGTTAAAACATAAAAAAATAAAATCAAAAGTGAGAAGTTTTGAAGCAAAAGGAGAAAAAAAAAAGGTTTGTCCGAAAGTTCCTGGTTGGGAAGGGGTGGCTCGTCTTCAAAGCAGATAGAGGTCATATGTGACCTCCGACGCGACCAAATCCCGAGACATTCGTTCGCGCTAGAAGATCGAAGTTTGGGGTGGATTAAAAATTTGGGGGATTTTTTCATGATCAAGGAGTGGTAGGATGTAACAGTCTATGCCTGCCTGAGATTAACCGCTCGAGCCGCATTAATCCGTTTTGGAGGTTCCCTTCGTACTTAAACGTATTAGGATGTGGTTTAAATATCGATTGTTAAATTTGAAGATCTCCTAGTGTCTTCAGCGTGTGCATCTGGAGAAGCTCAAGGACGGAGAGGATCAGCTCTCCAACGAGCCAGCTGCAAACTAAACAGCCTTCCCGGACTTTCATTAATGCCCTGGTTGAAGGTGAAGCCTGATTCCAGAATTACAACAGAAATGTGCTTGATTGAGGGATCAGGAAGAGACAGGTGCTTTGAGAGCGGAAGGTCGGGGAGTGTTTGTGCATGACATTTGTGGTTGTTAAAGCGTAGTCTGAAAGCCAGATTAGTCTGTCCGACGTACTGTTTTTTACAGACATTGCAGTGCAGGAGATAAATCACGTTTGACGTGCCGCAATCGTAGCTACCCCTTATGTTCTACGTGAACTCTGAATTTGTGCTCCTGGCGTTCTTTGTTTCTGACTTGTGCTTTCATACTTTACACCTGGGCTTTAAGCATGGTGGGCAACCTAGGCTTGCGGGAGTGGCAGTTTTTTTTTTTATTATTTTACTAAGACGTCCCGGAGATTCCTGCCGCGTCGATAGACGACCCGAGGAGCGGCGGGAAAGATTTCTTTGAGGCGGTCGCTCTGTGACAGAAGATTGTAATTTTTGCTTAGTATGTTGTTGATGTTTGGAAGATTGCCTGTATACGTTAAAATAATGTTAGACTGTCTGCTTTCTTGAGGACGCCCTATTCGGTCGCAATGATGTCTGAGCGGTCGAGGTTTCTTGCCTTGCTTATAGCGTCATCGATTACGTTTGTTGGAGATCTCTGCTGGGTTAGTACGCGTTTCAGTTCCTGAGCGTTTTGTTCAAAGTCGTTGTTGTCTGAGCATATGCGCTTAAATTTGTGCGCCTGAGAGTAGGGCAGACATAGTTTTACAGTATCGATGATGGCAGCTGTTGAAATGGAGTTATTGTTGTCTATCTGTAGGTTTTCTGTAAAGTTTCGTACTTAATTTGTTATTAGCGAATTTCCACAGTTACATCCAGGAAGTTTATTTTAACGTATACAGGCAATCTTTCCAAACATCAACAACGTACTGAGCAAAAATTACAATCTTCTGTCACAGGGCGACCGCCTCAAAGAAATCTTTCCCGCCGCTCCTTGGGTCGTCTATCGACGCGGCAGGAATCTCCGGGACGTCTTAGTAAAATCAAAAACTACCACTCCCGCAAGCCTAGGTTGCCGACCATGCCGAAAGCCCAGGTGTAAAGTATGCAAGCACATGTTAGAAACAAAGAACGCCACGAGCACAAATTCGGAGTTCACGTGGAACATAAGGGGTAGCTACGATTGCGGCACGTCAAACGTGATTTATCTCCTGCACTGCAACGTCTGTAAAAAACAGTACGTCGGACAGACTAATCTGGCTTTCAGACTACGCTTTAACAACCACAAATGTCACGCAGAAACACTCCCCGACCTTCCGCTCTCAAAGCACCTGTGTCTCTCTAATCACTCAATCAAGCACATTTTTGTTGTAATTTTGGAATCAGACTTCAGCACAAAAATGGAAAGAGAGCAAAAAGAATCATATTTTATTTATAAGTTTAATACGTTCAACCAGGGCATCAATGAAAGTCCGGGAAGGCTGTTTAGTTTGCAGTTGGCTTGTTGGAGAGCTGATCCTCTCCGTCCTTGAGCTTCTCGAGATGCACACGCTGAAGACACTAGGAGATCTTCAAACTTAACAATCGATAGTTAAACCACATACTAATACGTTTAAGTCTGAAGAGAACCTCCAAAACAGATAAATGCGGCTCAAGCGGTTAATCTCAGGCAGGCATAGACTGTCACATCCTACCACTCCTTATTCAAGGAAAAATCCCCCAAAGTTTTAATCCACCTCAAACTGCGACCTTCTAGCACAAAGGAATGTCTCGGCATTTGGGCGCGTCGGTGGTCACATGTGTCCTATTTCTGGTTTGAAGACGAGCCACCCCTTCCCCACCAGAAACTTTCAAACAATTTTTTTTTGTTCTTTTCTTTGTGGGAGGGTAAATAATCTCTCCGCCAACCGTTTTTTTTTTTTTGTGCGAGCGTGAATAATCTCTTCATGCCAACCGGTTTTTTTTTTTCCTTTCTGCGTGAACTATCTGTTTTGTCAACGCTGTTTCCATTTCCTACTGCACTTCACTCCCTCCAATTTCTTCTTAGGGGTATATAAACATTCGCGGGCTGTACACTCGCTACCTGATGAAGAGCGGTCCCCGCTCGAAACGTCGTAATAAACTTCGAATTAGTAACTCCGACAGTACGCATCTTTGACTTATTAACTTTTCCCGGTCCATTGTTTTTATATTTACCTTACTTCACCTATATATATATATATATATATATATATATATATATATATATATATATATATATATATATATATATATATATATATAATATCATACAAGACGCCCACGTCAAACCTCTGACATTTCCTTTTCTTTCTGTGTTGTCTCAAAATCACTCGCGACACGCTTCAGGCTAAATGAATACCAGGTTTTCTTTTCCGCCAGCGTTGCGTGATGGCCAATTGACCTCGTTTCTTCATACTGGCTACTGCATGTCAGGAACATCGGTAGTTTTCATAGAACCGAGTTGGCTGGACACCTGAGAATTATAACTTAATTAGTTAATACCCTGAGGGCGACACGTACTGAATACACGTAGCGATGTAGGAGTGTGGCAGATTTAGAAATATATATATATATTTTATTACAAGCTCGACCAATGATTCCAACTATTATTCTTAATCTTACAGTTAGATTGAACGTCAATGTATTACCAGATGCGCCACTGGCTGACAGTAACTCTGTCAAATGGCCACGACATTTTAAGATCCCTCCTCCAGGTCATACTTGAAAAAACTAATATTTTATTTTTCGGTTAATATTGGTTAAAACCGGTTACCGGTAAATAATTTACAATTTCGGTTACGGTTACGGTTTCTATAAATTTCAAATAACGGTAGCCGCAAATTAACGAACATAAATGATCGTTAATTTTGAAAAATGAACAGAAATATTTTATAACGGTCACTTTTTGCATCCTCCTTTCATTTTCTATAGGACCATAAGGTCTTCGTTATAATGCCCTTTAATATAGTCAGAATCAGTGCATATCTCCTCTCTTCTTATTTTTAAATGCGGCCATTAGCAACCACCTAAAAATCAATAAATAGAAAGACAAATTCCCCTTGAGGAAACCTTGATTTTTAAGGCTAAATAATGTTCAATTGTCTATTAGCCTATGATACGCTGTACAGACGATTGAGTTGAAAGCAGTACGTTAAAAAGTGTTCGAGCCACCATTTGTCAATTTGTAGTATCGGTAATAGTGCGACCACTTTGTCATCTACAAAAAACGAGACATGAAATTTGATGAAATGTAATAAGATTACCTGGTAATATTCGCTCCCCCTTACCAAACATAGCACATCAGACCACCTTGGATAACGTCGTGGCAATATATTCACACAAATTGATGCAAGCCGACGTTGTAGTGATTTTCACTTAAAGGGACAATGAAGTCGATTTTATTTAATTTTTTTAAATGGTGTTTTTATGCTTCTTGGGAACATAGCATGCTGCCCAATTTTTTGTAGACATTTGTGACGCGTATTTCTGTGCCTACGAAAGAAGTAAAGAACCGAAACTGAACAATCTCCATTCTCGTTTCTGGGCCCACGAAAACGGAGGTGACGTAGGGAGTGACGTCAAGTGTGAATAGTCGGTATCGGTTGTATTTAGGAGATCGAGACTCTGGTTACCGTGGTGGATTATAGCACCGCGGTGGCGTGGTTGGCGCGGTCGTTTCGCCGAAGCTGTCAACATGGACGGCAATGCCGCTCTCTCGAGCGAGTTTGAGCTTCCGTTCAGTGACCGAACACCAAGGGAACGGGAGTACGTGTGTGGCGGCCCCCGACGGAGACCGCCCAGCCAGCCGGCAACGAGCGGCCCGCATGCCGAAGGACGGACGAGGGGAAGATGCCGAGGGGAAAGCGACAGCGATCCGGCCGTTCCGGGATCCGATTCCTCCGCAGACGTCCTCTTTTCGTCGTCGAAGAACACGAACAGCAACTCACACGTGAAAACTAGCGTCGCCCGAACGAATACTGGTCTTCAGTCGACCGTTAGAACAGCCATCTACATCTACCATTTTGCTGAATCCTTCGAGAACCGTGTTCTTTTTTTTATTTTATTTTGTTTGCCCATAGTTGCTCGTTGCCCGTTTCGCATTCAGCGTAGCAAAGAAAAAAAACAACAATTATGCTGCTTGATTTACGGTTTAGTAATCATTTCGGGTCCGATTTATACTTTTCATGGTTATTCTAGCGGAAATTAGAACAGTATTCCTAAAAATCGCGAACCAAAACGTGACCGAGGGCACGTTTCTCGTTTCAACCAATCGCTGACGCGCCTCTTGTGACGTCGCGCTTCTTGGCCCCGCATCGGTCACGTGAGCTCCGCTTCTCCTGGCTTCTCCCGCAACTCTCGGGGCGTCGCCCCAGTCGATCCCGGTACGATTATTACCGCGACTGTTTAATTGATTTGCGCGGCACACAAGCGCCGGTTTCGGCTGAAATTCGGGCAACGTGGCCTGAGACATGCCTGGAACCAAGTTCAATCGCCAAAAAGATGTCCGAAATTCCCTTCATTGTCCCTTTAAACACAACGAGCTATAGAGAAAATTATGATTGAGCAAGACGAACAACATAACACAAACGTTTGATATTTAGCTAATGATTTTATCTTGCTCGTAGACGTTCCTTCGGGAAATTGAACTCTTTAAAATACGTTCCTAACTACATACCTTCAGAAACGTCAACGCAAAACACGTACATAGCGGATTTATTTGCACGAAGACGAAGTCGTGCTCGAGAAAAATTTCTCCATAAAGGTTTTTGCCCTATATCCAAAGCGGTCATGAATATGAATTGTATGTTCTTTCCTCCGCAATATTTCTGGGATCTTTTCTTAAAAAGAAGGCAAATTATGCTTCCGATAATGGAAGCGATATAAGCCATCAGTCGCATAACAACCTGATCTAGGCTCCCTTTCCGCCTCAGAGGATCCGAAACGTAGCAGTTGAGCTTCCGCAGCCGGCGAGGCTCCGGTTGTTTTTCGGGGCAGTAAAACGAGTGGATTTTCAGAATTTAAAACTGCTTTACTTGCATGTACTCAGAGGAAAACAATAAACCCGCAACAGAAAACAGTGTTGTTCGGAACCGCACTCGGCCCTCGAGCCCGCTCTCGCGTGCTCTTGCGCGAGCGTTCCTTGACCCCCTCAACTTTTCAGACGTTAGCTATAAACGATAGTACAGGGTGTCACAAAAGACAATTTACACGGTCCTTTTTACCACAAAAGTAAACTAGGCATCGCCGAACGCTCATTATCCGCCCAGAGGTAGCGCTAGAGGTCACAACCAGATGCCAAAGTTTCAGCCCGATCCGATAACTTATTTAAAAGTTATAACTGATTTTCTGAAAATTTCAATGGGAAAATGGCGGCTGACGGAGTTTTCGAACACATGGGGCTCTATGGCACCAGAAACCGAAAATGGGAAAAAATGGCCTCCATTTTCCCAGACATGTACAAATTACTCAGAAAAGGTAGTTAAGTTAAGTTGCTGAGTATCGACGCCAAAAGTAATTAGAGTAGAGTAGAAATTACGCATTTGTAATAGTAATTGAGTAAACTACTAACTACTGTAAAAAGTAGCGAATTACTTTAAAGTTACTTTTGAAGTTACTTTTTTATGTTTTTGTGGTAGCAAAATGAACAGCAGTTTTGATCAATGAAAAACCCTGCGAGCCTAAAATAAATGTAGTCATTTTATGGCTTGCGTTTTAACCAAAATAGTTTATTCGCTCGCAGGAGCAATTGACTTTCAAAGTTCGTGATAGGATAGTTTTCCCCTTTTCCTTCTAAAGACGTCCCCAGCCAAGCTCAACAGACGTTCCACCGACGCGCTGGATGGAACGGCACCGTTGAATTTGAGAAACAGGCTGTGCAGGGTCGGGTAAGCGAGTTCGGCATCTCAGGTGTCCATGACGAAACATGTGAGGTTTGCCTCGGGTAGAAGGTCTTTTATAACAAACTTTCCTCCTTTTTTCTTTTTTCTTCGGAAAGTTGAGATTGTTATGACTGGCTTATCTTTATTCCCACGACGTTCTGAGAGTACGCTCATCGTGTGCACCAGACCGTCAAGGGTTCAAGTCTCGCGCCACGACGATGAGATCATCCGGACGACTGCGCGTCTCGTTGTAGTGCTAGTAATACGCTACTAAAAAAAAATGTTTTGGTTCAACAGAAGATGAACCGCTGACGCCGGGTCCAACAAAAGGATCTCCCAAGGGTAACTCGCAGTCCTCCTCGGCGACTACAATATTCTGACTCGCCTGACACGCCTGACAAGTAAACCGTTTTTAACAAAGAGGAGATCTCCCAGGCATGGAAGGTCAAAAGGACGCGAAGGATTACGTGAACAAGCATCGTCGCTCGTACAGTTGCAGCTGGAAGAGCGAACGTGCTCCCATTAACGGATTATCCATGCCAGGGTTTGTGCGCGGGGGAGTCCGCGGCTTTGCAAAGGCATATGCGCTGACGACGAGGCGACCATCGGAACAGGCGCCCAGCTGCGAGGTCATTCCGCGGAACCTACCGCTTGAGTCAGAACTCACTAAAGACAGACAACACCAAAACAACAACAGCCCTCGGAGTGTGCCCGTCTTTCACGGTTGCAGCTGGAAACGCGGCGCCTGCGTGCATTACCGGATTAGGTCAATACCCGACCAAGGCTTGTTAAGCATCTCTTCCTGCGTTTGTGCGCGCCGGTGTTATGTATTGGCTGCTCGGCACCACCTTGGCCCAAGGGCGCCTTCCCGAACAAGGGGGCCCCTTGTTCGGGAATGCCACTTCATCTGCCGGTGTCTTATTCATTTCTGCGCTCAAACTTTCGTGATGAGCAAAATTAGCACTAGATTTCGAAAGTAGTTAGTAATTGGAGTAGAAGTTACCTGAAAAAAGTAGTTAAATTAAACTACTAATTACCCAAATCAAGTTGTAATTGAAAGTTACCAAGTTACTCGAAAAAAGTATTTAAACTACAGTAGTTTGAGTAGAGTAGTTGAACTACGTCCAAGTCTGCATTTTCCCCATTGAAAATTTCAAAAAATCACTTATAACTTTTGATTAAGTCAGCGGATCGGGCTGAAACTTTGGCATCTGGTTGTGACCTCGAGCTCTACGTTTGGGCGGAGAATGAGCGTTCGGCGATGCCTAGTTTATTTTTGCGGTAAAACAAAAACGTAGAAATTTTTGTTTTGTGACACCCTGTACTTTGAAAGAAAACCTCCGTTAACCGCTCAGTAGCGTTCTCCCCATTACAGGAGAGGGTTGTAAGCGCAGGTTCAAATCGAAGCCTAGAGTATCTCCGAACCTCTCCGCCATTAAGGCAATCAGGAAAGCCAGCGTTGCGCGACTCCCATTGCACCAAATTGGGTCGGCGACCAAGCTCACGGATTATTTTGTTCAGCTTTAATTCTTGTTTTATTTTTTGCTGGAGAGTTTTGTCGACATGCTGTGAAAGGGGTACTGACATCTGATTTGCGGCAATTGTGAGATATCAGGACGAGTGTAAAAATTCTTGCTTTCCTAAGCGATCGTAATAATCTTTAGTATTATTACGTATGTGAACTAGACTTCTCGTTACAAATTCCTAAAATCCTAAATTCTTTGTTACGCAGACAACTCATCGATTTTCATGCACCCCAGACATCAGATCTAAGCGATTAGGCCAACTGGGACGACAATTCACTCGCTTTCAAGAAATAAAATGCTTTTTTGAACAATGATAGTCACTTGAGTAAATAAAGTGAGCTGCGTCGGTCTTCTGAATTGAGTTATGACAGAGTGAAGTGTATTTTGAAATACGAGAAGCACTTGCATGGGAAGCTACAAAAAAATCAGATTTGTCTTGTGGATAAAGGGTTTATATTTGAGTATTTCTCTTCAACAACCAGTGGAACCAATGGCACGACCATGTTTTAGAGCCCAGCTCTTAGGCGCCCGTTTCCGGCTTGAGCGGCATCGCCATCGGCGTCGGCGTAACCGTGAGGTCACGTGACACGTTCTAAGGTCACGTGACCCCTGAGGCCACGTGACCTCACGGGTGCCACGTAACCTCAGGAGGGTCGCGTGACCTCAGGGGGGCCACGGGGACCAGGTGGCCCCCGTGAGACCACGTGGCCCCCGTGGCGGATTAGCAGGCAGGATGATGAGGTGAGGAGGAGGGAGGAGGGGTATACCCTCCGCTCCGTACCCTTCCCTCCTCCTCCTCCTCAAGAGCTGCGCTCTAATTCGGCGTTACACGGAGTTGTAAATGGCTTTCTCTTTTGTTTCCTCGTTTATTTTACTACCTTTTAAATTTCAGTGACTGTAAACAATTCTAATCGAATTAGCATCACGAAAATAGTAAGATTTTATTTAGCGCATTCTTACTGAACTACGCTCAAATTTTTAATCGGAATAAATATATGTTTAGATTATCTTAATTTAAAAAAAGGTATACGACACACATATTTTTTAATGCAAAAAGGTAAAATATTTGCTATTCTCAGAATAGGTTGTAATCCAGCTAAAATAGAATGCAACAGAATTGACATTCGAATATAGTATTTTTTCTAGAAATATATACGACCTGCAAGTTATATTTAGTATTCATTATATTGTTCAGGCTAAAATTTAACGTAGGTTTTTACGTAAAAATATATCGAGCTTCTGCTTCAGTTCTACCAATAAAGGACGTAATGGTGGCGTTCACCTGTTTCTTCTTAAACGAACGAAATTGGTGAAAGCTGTTTTTTGAAACACCGTCACGCAGTTTGCCGAGATTGCCCTCATAACAGACTTGGGTCCTGCAAGATTACTTCTCCTTTCGAAGGGTATACGTGCAGCAAAGCGGGATTTGCAGGTCGGTTGGTGCTGGCACGAAGACGTTCATTCTTTAGCTACAACCGCTGTTGCTGCCAAACTGTTTCAGACTCTTATCATTCGGGCGCAGTAGTCTCTGGCTATGAGGCAGTGTCAGACACCAAGCCGGGAATTATTTTTTGCTGTTGTTATTGTGTCTAAGTTATGAAGTTCACACGCCAACGTTTTTGCTTTTAATCTCGTGCGTTGATACATCATGGCTCACTTAGCACTATTTAACGTTCCAATATTTTTATTCCACAAAGGTTTGGAGCCACGCCAACATTACTGAGCCTTATATTAATAAATATGTTTTTCTTCATTTTTGTACTTTATGTTTGTATTATTTCTTCTCAACTGCTCCGAGGCACGGGAGCAGTCGACGTTTTTTCAGCACCTCGATAGATATTACATTTTTATTGTTAATATATCAAATAAACTTAATATTGCCAGTGGTGCAAAAAACATAAATAAAAAAGACACACCTAGTTCGTGCTTTCTTTTTACTTTCGTCCATAACTTCATTCTTCTCAATTTTTCTCGTTTTTAAAATTAACCCAATAATTGCGGCAAACTGAAACAGTAGGATTGCTATGGCGCGCCGCACTGCATGGAGTGTGGGACCTCCTTACGTACCTTTATGTTAAACCGTTAAATCTCATTTATCTCTCTAAATAATACAAAATTGAAACTAAACAAGATTATTACGTTCTAGCTTCTAAGTATTTTGACGCGAAAAAAATTTCCATCTTCACAACATCCCATAAAAGCAGGGGTTTCCAATCAACATGCTATCAACAATTTAAAGGCGTCACATATAAAATATACAGTTTTTGATGATTATTCACAAAGAAGATAACAAAAGCCTCACTTCTTGCTTTGGAATGCACCAGGCTCCCATTTAACAAATATACGTACTAATAAGCCTGTTAAATATTTCTATATTACTTTTTCAATTTATATACAAACTTCAGATTCCTCCTCCGTGAATCTGCCACTGCGGCACGAGTATGCGAGCGTTGTTCCACGTCTTTATTTACTCTAGGCTATGCCCCGCCGCGTCTCAACCCGCATTCACGCACAATGTCTCTGGGTGATGTTCGCAGCGTGTCAACAATGGCAGTTTCACCCGTATGCAAAATCCCGGGGCCTCCTTTTGTTTGCAGCCGCTCGAACGCAGATATTTTTCTCCAATAAGCCCGCCAAAGAAAATACTCGCAAATCTGTCCAATTGTATTGGAGGCTTGTTTTATTTTTATTTTGCAAAATAGCGGCGGTATCCCTCATGCTTTTACTCTTAGGTAAAGTTACAGACACACAGGCGCTGTTACGGAGATGTAGTAAAAAACTACAAACACTGTTCCATCTCGAACATAAACAAAACTTGCTTAGAAAAGATAGAACATCGCGAGCCTTTAACCATAAATAAGCGAGAGGCCATTTCTATCTGAAATGGGGAAGAGGGATTCAACGTGTTATAAGAAAATTACTTTTTTATCTTATGCAGTGCATAGGAGCGTTCTTGACGATGGTACTGCGTTCATAGAATTCACAAGAAATGCATGTCTAGTAAGAAAGGCCCTTATGGATGGCAACATCAAAGTTCTCTCAGAGTGCCATAAAATACGCTGGAAAAAACGCATTACTTGCAGACGGGGTTATTATAATTTTCTTCATTTTCAATTATGTACACACTGCGGGCTCCGGGATTAATCATGTAGTGTGCGTTTGAAAAAGAAATATTAAAAATTTGTATGGTCGTTTATGATCAGTATAAAAATATATATTGGAATAACTAATCTTTGATAAAGCATTTAAATTGACAAAGCACATAAAACGTTATTGCCAATAAACATGAGATGCTAAAATGTCTAGACTCTAGATGTTTTAGGCTCTGTGGTTTATTTATCATCAATGTCTCGATTCTAGAAAGTGATAATACATAACCATTATTATAATAGAGCATGATTCCACCTTCTTATATTTTTCACAATCAAAGACAAAAACCCACTTTTTAGATCAGAATCATCAACCGCGTGCAAAGCAGACTGGAAATAAAACTTTTTTGTCGAAAAATAAAAATAAAAATGCCATTACTTTTAAAGATATATATTGCATGGAATGCAGCATACATATTTTTCTTCGTACTTTTTTAGAAACTTTTAACACGTTTGCCACTCTTGAGAGGTCTAGGAATCTTTAGCGTGATCTGTCGTGATGAGCGAGAAATAGATTTCTGAGAATCTGCGCTATGTAGGATCCGATGTAGACTCCCTTTCTTTTTTGAAGGGATGTGTTTCCGACCTTATTGAAATGACGCATGCTTGCGTGGCTACGCAGAATATTAGTCTCTAACATCATAAAAAGGGAAAGGGATGCACGCTGTCCCTCGCTGAATTGGTAGCTGGTTATGGTGAGTTTCCGTAGGACGACGAGGCATATGTCCGGAGGCGGAAACAAATTGCTGCGTGGACAACAAAAATAATCATTTTCCGTATGCCACGGCAATTTGAGAATTTCGTAGAGTATATATATCCCTTCATTCCGCCAATGCTAGCACATCTAGCAAATGCTGCAATGCGGAAGCTTTGGCTTTCTCGTGAAAATTGAGAATTCCTAACCAGTATATTTAAACGAAATGTCTTGCATTCAGTCAGTGGCCACAGAACGCAAATATTCAAGCTGAAAATGGGTATTGCATATAATTTAAAAAAGATATAATTAATGCTGGTTATCGTAAAGGATATATTTACGCGAGTTTATGTGTGTGCGCGTTGCAGTATTCACTATATCTGCATAATAAAATATCATTTTGCATTCCTTGTTTTTTGTTTTCTATACCGCAAGTCAGAAGGAAAAAAACTCTAATTGTTTTTTTACACCATTTTTAAACGATCATTGCAGTCAGAAACTCGACGATAGATGAAACTCTGAATTTTCAACATAATTGCACCTACACATGAAAGGTTAAATTGAAGAAAACTTCAATGCACTGTAAATACGTATGGCGTCCTGGATGTCCGAACGAACTCATAAATGAGCCTAGATAACGTCCCTCTTTTCGAGAAATACGTGTTCTACTTTTCTTTTGAATTATTATGGTACTCCTCCCGAAGAGTTGTACAATAAAAACAATGCAACGAAGAGGTGGGCCCCAGTGGCGGTGCTCCCGCGACCTGATAAAATGTTTGCAAAGAATAACATGTTAGTATGGTTACACACGTGGTTATGGTAACGAGAAGTTTTCTTTGTAACTCTCACACCCAATCTCACGTCATATGACACCCTTAGAAACGATTGCTACGGGTTACTCATTTCTGTTTGCGAAAGCATCACCAACCCTTGAGATGTGGACGTACATATCGCGACACTGTTAGCGCGAACACGACATGGGCGGATTTTAGCATTTTACTTCTAAATAGTATTAGCGAGCACGAAATTTTATCGCTTACATTGCATAACGAAATGAGCTCTTTCCGTAGCAATAATAACTTGGATGACATCCCTTGGTTTCAAAACGAAAAACTGGAAAAACCGGCGATCGCCAGTTCGCGCTAACAGTGTCGCGCTCTGTACATAATTACCCGATGAACAGCCTATATCGACCATCAGCCGCTACCACAAAACATTTAGTCTTCACACCATTCTGACAAAGCAAGTAAAGGAGCGTTTACAATGGGTTTTATTTTTATCGCTAGACGCCATAAAAAAAAAATATTCTCATCGTATCAAGCTTCCTTGCTCGACAGAAGCACAGTTAATAAATACATTCTAAGTTCGATATTTAGGCACCATAGAGAAATAAATTGCACAACTGTCATATATTCGCCTGCGTTCTTTCTGTGTCTGGCCGTTAGAGAACATCTTCGAAATACTATCTCTAATTAGTTGACGTCGATCAGGACTTTTTTGTCTAATTGCCTTCATTTGACGACAACAGCGGGGATTGCGGAGCAAAAATGGACACCGAAATTCTCCTTTTAAATAATTAGGAATTAAAACCTGTTATTGTTTTTAGTCCTCTGGGAAACGTTTGAACGAACTCCGTTCATAATACAGGCACGCGCTTGAGGTTCAACAAAAAATACCCTTATCAGTAAACTCACCCGTGTAAAATATCAGCCTTATGTTTATACAGTTTCTTTGTTATGTTTAACGCAGCTGTGACAAAATGGCAGGCTATCAATTATTTGTCATGTCAGCGCTTGTGTCTGAGACTGTAGTGGCTAACGTAAGCATTTTAACTGCTAGCGGCACAACTGAGCGAGATGAAGGTCCTGATAAGTACTGAGCGATGCATTTTTCAGTTTCTAATAAACTTATTTTGGGGTAACTCAGTTCAAATTACTGCTTTGAAATATGTTGAGACATCTCATCAGTTAAGTCGCTTTGAATGAACTAATAACTCTTCAAATTTAATTCTATTGAATTTGAAGAGTTATTATGCGTTTAACTTCGCGCAAGAAGATTCTTTTAGTAAAAACCGTTGATAAGAGCCGTTAGTACTTACCCCTTGATAGGTGGAAGAACGAACGTTTTTTTCGCTAGATGTGTTAATTGCTTTATAAATGAAAAGTAACGATTACCTCGTCAAAATTATGTTTTTTCTCCTTGATAGTGTAAGAAAGTGCAATCAAATACCCAATTCATCCGGCACTGATAAGACAGTGACGGTATATAAGCAAAACAACTCCAGCAGGATTTGTTTTATATTATTATAAATCAAACGTTTTTATTCTTTTTTGTTTGTTTGTGGTGCGAAAATTGCGCTTTAAAGTATTTTCTTACTACGTGAAAAATAGCTTAAAAAATAAAGTGAACATTTGTCAATTGGCCAAACATGTTTTTCTTGGTATTCAAAGTGAGAACACTGACAGTGCAACTACAATTGGCGTAGTTCTCTAAAGGTTTACATAATGATTTATTTATAAAAAAAAGTCTAATTGTGGCATATATGCCATAGATCACTGCGCTTTCGTGGCGATGAAAGCCTCTCCCTTTCGACGACATGTCCTCGTTTTATATACAACTTCTCGGCGTTGAGCGGATGACGTGGCGTGAACTCGTACGCAGTTTACACAGCTTCAGTGAAAAGGCAAGTCATTAATATAACGACGACGAATGACAAAGATAATCTCTGCAGAAGGGGAACAAAGAGGGACAAAGGACAAACACAAATTTCCAAACACAGCTTGGTGACTGGTGCGAGACCGAAAAAATCCGCCTGGTACAGGTATCAAAATTAGCTGTGTTTGTAGACTTCTGTTTGCCCTTTGTTCCTCTTTGTACCCCTTCTCTAGGGATCATCTTCGTCATTCTTGTCCAGCTCGCTTGCACTTTTGCATTTAATTGCATTATAACCATAACCTTAAAATGCAAGCTTCACCCTTGTTGGTGTTAGATTGGTGGCAACTGATAGAACCGATTTGCTCTACTGACGTCTAACCCCTGGTTAGCTCAGTTGGTAGAGCGCCACTGGAAATGGAGAGGTCCCGGGTTCGATAACCGGACCAGGCAGATTTTTTCGGTCGCGCACCTGTCCCATAGCTGTGTTTGGAGATTTGTGTTTGTCCTTTGTCCCTCTTTGTTCCTATAGTGACTGAATGATTTACCTCCGCTAGGAGGGCGTCGCGTGTTTTGTCTTTTTCTTCTTTGTCTCTCAAATAAACGCCCCGTGACAGTTGGAACGCGGGTGCGATCGAAGCCGGCTGTTTGTTGTCTGGATCCCGGTTGACGCCCACCGAGGCGAAGTTATAACAACTGGCGACGACGATGCGATGAACAGGCAGCATGCCGAATTTCCACGAGTTCCGCCCGAACGAGGAAACGTTCGACGACTACCTAGAACGCTTCCAGATTTTTGTGCAAGTGAATGCTGTGAAACCAGAGGATGCGGTGACAACGTTTTTGAACTTCCTCGGGACAAATGCATATCGCACTCTTAAAGAATTGCTGGTGCCCGCGCTTCCGATTTCCAAGAGCTTGTCAGAATTGACATGTGTACTCAAGAACCACTTCTCGCCGGCGAAGTCTACCATAGCGGAGCGGACGAAATGCCATCGGAGCTACCAGAAGGACGGTGAAAGCCTGGCAGACTTTGTGATTGCCCTCAAGAAGCTGGCCATGACTTGTGACTTTGGTGAATTCCTCGACACTGCTCTTCGAGACCGGTTCGTCGCGGGTTGCCTCGATGCCGAGATTCAGCGACCGCTTCTCGAGATGGATGGCAGTTCCGAATTCGGGACGTCTACAAGGTGGCACTGGCAAGAGAACTGGCTACAGAGCAGAGTAAAGAGCAGCAGAGACAGAGCGGTCCAAACGCCACCGACGTGCATCGGTTGTGGGACAGACAAGACCAGAAACAGCAGCGACAGCCAGGAACTGTCTGCTTTCGATGTGGTTCTTCTGCGCATGAACCTTGTAAGTGTCCATTCCTTAAAGCGAAGTGCTTCAAGTGCGGAAAAGAAGGACACATCAAAAGATTGTGCAGAGGAGAACAGATCAGGGGTAAGACAAAGAGCCGGCCTAATGTGGGTCCCGGAGTCGTGTGCGTTGTGCGTTGTAACGTAGTCGCAGGGGTGCCACCGGTTATGACTACGTTTGAAATAGCAGGTCACTAGGTGGAGTTGGAGGTTGATACGGGCTCTGCAGTTACCCTTATGCCAGAAGAGGCGTATCGAAAGATTCTACCCCGATAAGTGCTAAAACGGTGTTACCTCAGCTTGCGTACGTACACCGGGAAAAAGGTTAACGTTGTCGGTGTGTCCGACGTTGAGGTAGCTAGCGGTCATGGGAAACATGTGCTGCCTTTAGTCATGATGAGAAACGGCAATGTGCGGCTACCAACGCTGCTTGGTAGAAACTGGCTGCAGCAAGTAAAGCTGGACTGGGGGTCAGTTTTCGCAGTTACAGCAGAAGAGAAATCTCTTGAAACATTGAAAGTGTTGTTTCCGTCGGTGTTTAAGAAAGAATCCGGAGCCATAACAGGATTCACGGCAAGCCTTGTTTTCAAGGATAATGCTCAGCCAGTGTTCTGCAAGCATCGTACCGTTCACTTTGCGTTTAGGGACGCTGTTGATTGCGAGTTGAGGAGAATGATTGACGATGGTATCTTGTCTCCTGTGAAGACGAGTGACTGGGCGACTCCGCTAGTCATTGTTCCGAAGCCCGGCGGAAAGATTCGTATCTGTGGCGATTACAGTGTCTCAGTAAATCCGAACTTGCGCACGGAACACTACCCCTTGCCAATGGTGGACGAGTTGTTCGCAACGTTCACGGAATGCCGCGTGTTCACGGTTCTTGACCTGCGCGCTGCGTATTTGCAACTGAAACTTGATAGCAACGCAAGGAAAAGGCTGACAGTAAACACTCACCTCGGTCTTTTCGAATTTTCGCGGTTGCCGTACGGCGTGTCGAGCGCTAGCTATTTTTCAGGCTACCATGGATAAGATTTTGCTTGGGTTGCCGAAGGTTGCATGTTACATTGACGATCTTTTGATTGGAGGCAGGAACCATGATGAATGTTTTGACAATGTGAAACGCGTGTTAGAACGACTTGCCAAGCATTCTGTTCGCTTGGACCCGGAAAAGAGCAAGTTTTTTGTGGGCGAAGTGAAGTACCTTGGGTATATGCTTGACAAACGCGGGCTCCAGCCTTGCCCCGACAAGATGGAAGCGGTCAAAAGCGCTCCGCCTCCTACAAATGTTCATGAGCTCCGCAGTTTTTTAGGAATGTTAAACTTCTACGCGAAGTTTCTGCCAGACTTGGCAGTATTGCTGTGGCCTCTGTACGACTTGCTAGAAAAAGGGGCTGAATAATTGTGGTCAAAAGAATGTGATGAATGTGTGAGGAAAGCTAGAGAGCTTCTATGTAGTGCTGATGTTTTGACCTTGTACTGTACAAGTAAGCCTGTTAGGTTGACCTGCGATGCTTCTAATTATGGTGTAGGGCAGTTTTGGCTCATGAAGTGAGCAAGAGAGTTTACAGACCGGTTGAGTACGCTTCAAGGACATTGACGACGGCCGAAAAAAACTACTCGCAAGTAGAAAAGGAAGCGCTTGCCATCGTATTCGCCGTCAAGAAGTTTCATAATTACGTTTTTGGTAGAAGATTCACACTGGTCACTGTCCACCCTCTCACCACACTTTTGAAGCAATGGCAGAAGTCAACCGGCATGGCAGCTGCACGTATACAGAGATGGCGACTTCTGTTAGCTGAGTACGACTTTGTGATCGTTTTTGCGAAGGGTACCAGCATTAGTCACGCCGACGCCCTTTCAAGGCTCCCCCTTCCCGCGAAAACAGAAGACTGTGACCAGGTTAACTACTTTTCGCCGCTCGATCATGTTCCAATCACAAGCTGGACAGTGCAGGAAGAGACTAAAAAGGATCCCCTACTACCTCGGATCATCGAACTCACGAAACGAGGATGGCCTACGAAAGTAGACGATCCGGACTTAATTCCCTTTTTTCAGAGAAGAGAAGCGTTGTCTACCGACCAAGATTGCTTGGTATGGGGCACGAGAGTGGTCATCCCAAAATCATTGCCTGACGTCATCATCCGTCTTCTACACGAAGGGCACCTAGGAGCATCTAAAATAAAGATGCTGGCGAGACAGCATGTCTGTTGGAATGGAGTAGACGCTGCCATTGAGAATCTGGTGCGAACGTGCGACGTCTGTCAAGTCACGCAGAACAACTCCCCCCGTGCTCCGGTCCAACATTGGTCGTTGGCTACTAGGGTCTTCGAACGCGTGCACTTAGGCTTCACACAGAAAGACCAATCGAACATACTGATCCTAGTTGATGACCACTCAAAATGGCTGGAAGCCATTCTAATGTCGTCTATGACATCGTGGCACACCATCGAAAAGCTGCAGATGATATTCTCGCAATTCGGGTTGCCAGAAGAAGTGGTCACAGATAATGGACCACAGCTGGTGTCTGAAGAGTTCAGATCCTTCATGCGTGAAAATGAAATCTTGCACACAACAACTCCTCCTTACCACCCGGCATCCAATGGACTTGCCGAACGCGCAGTTCAGACGGTGAAGAAGTCCCTTCTGAAACAGGTGCTGGAGGACAGGAAGCAGGGTGGAAAGAGGAGCATGCAGCTGAAGCTGTCAAATTTTTTGTTCCAGTACAGAACAACTCCCCACGTGGTAACTGAAAAGACGCCGGCAGAGCTCTTTCTTGGGCGCTTGCCACGGACACGTCTTGCCTTGTTGAAACCCGGTTCTGCTTCTTTTCTGCGAGATAAACAAAATGAAGCCAAGAAGACCGTTGACACACAACAGGCAAAGCCGAGGGAGTTCAATGTCGGAGACAATGTGTGGGTGCGAAATGTGAGAGTGGAGGAAACGGGATGGGCAAGAGGAAAGGTGACGAAGAAAATAAGTGCTCTTACATACTTGATGCGAGTCTTTAGTAGGATTCGTTTTGTGCACTGTGATCACCTGAGGCCAAGATCCCAAAATGGATTTGATACGGAACGGAGCTCGCCGGTGGACCACGGTGAGCCGGCAGCACCCACGGATTCATATGACTTGAACTCGGAGCCTGAGAATCACTTCAATAATCATGACGATGACGAACCTGGTGTGCCCGCTCCTTCTGTAAGGCACAGCACGCGAATAAGTAGGCAGCCCGACAGGCTTACTTATTACCTGTTTGGCAGACCAAGTTGAAGTGTTACTGTAATTGTGCTGTGTAACGTGTGTTTTGGATTAGTGTGGGGAAATGTAGTGACTGAATGATTTACCTCCGCTAGGAAGGCGTCGCGTGTTTTGTCTTTTTCTTCTTTGTCTCTCAAATAAACGCCCCGTGACAGTTGGAACACGGGTGCGATCGAAGCCGGCTGTTTGTTGTCTGGATCCCGGTCGACGCCCACCGAGGCGAAGTTATAACAGTTCCCCTTCTCCAGGGATTATTTTCGCCATTCTTGTCTAGCTCGCTTGCACCTTTGCATTTAATTGCAATATAACCACATCCTTAAAATGCAAGCTTCACCCTTGTTGGTGTTAGATTGGTGGCATCTAATAAAACCGGTTTGCTCTACTGACGTCTATCCCATGGTTACTTCATTTGGTAAAGCGCTTCACTGGAATTGGAGCGATCCCGGGTTCAATACCCAGACCAGGTAGATTTTTTTCGGTCGCGCACCAGTCACCTAGCTGTGTTTGGAGAGTTGTGTTTGTCCTTTGTCCCTTTTTGTTCCCGTTCCCCAGGGATCATCTTCGTCATTCCTGTCCAGCTCGCTTGCTCCTTTGCATTTAATTGCATTATAATCATAATTATAATTGTAATTTCATAGGTATAATTCAGTAGGCTGGAATACTTTCATTAACCCTCAAAGAATTTAGTCGCAGCCAAAAATTATACTCTTGCACACTCACGCCTGCACAAAGTTTACCGAATGTTAGGCAACGCTATAGAAATCGTTCAATAATTGAGGACGTTGTATGTCAAGATGCCTGGGAAACACCAAAACATTTATGTCTCTATAAGACATCATCTCTATACCTCCGCGTTTGACTTTGACGCTTGCAGCTACTATAGTAATTGTTTGTTTTGTACGAAGGCTCGTTGAACCCAACATACTGGCTTTTCTTAGGCTAATTTAATAGCCTCCCATACGTTTCTCAAAGCTAACACCGTCCTTGAGCCTGCGGTATGAAATTCTCATATCAAAATTCAACGCTTCCTCACAAAACGATTTGTCACCCCAGAGCTCATGTGTATCAGGTAACGGCGCAATGCATTCGAGAATTACACTCGCCAAAACTAAGTTACCGACTAGAACAACGTGCGAAAATCCCCGGGTCATAGATAAAAGGGATGGCATTCCCTCTTTCTTGCAGTTATTCCAACTATATGTCATTTTTTCTCTTGCGAAGTTAGAACAATCTTTCTATTACTCACTCAATCTAGTCAAACGGGTGGTAATTAAAATGAATTGATTTAGCCCCCTTTCTCTCAGGTTTATCCTGCTTTGTGCTCAGCATTTGTACCCACTGCACGGAATAAGCTAGTTAAAGACAGAACGAAAACACGCAAGTTTGATGCAACCTAATCTGCAACGCAGCCCTGCAAGTGTGGAAACAACCATTAGGAAACAAGCATTATAAAAGAGGAACAGATAGAGAAGAAAGCGGTAGCTAAAACAAAAGTAGATAGAGAAACGGTTGATTTCATGGAACAAACATTTACTCGGTCTGCGAGTCAGCCAGTTGCAGGAACAACGCATAGTTTGCAGAGACGGGAGGAAGCGAGAGAAAGTAAGACTCTGAAGACTCGTTAGTTTCAAGAGTGAGGTTTGCAGAATCGTGGAAAAGAGAAAGAAAGAAGCAACTTTGAATGTCGATAAACAAATGTTGCGACAAGCGGAGAAATTAAAAATTATGTTACCGTCAGAAAACGCTGGACGAATGGGTTTCTCGCAGCGATGTATCAAGAGCCAACCAGAATGTGAAAGGTAAGATAGTAACCACTTATTTTATAATATATTAAGAGTAGCATTCAAGTTACTTCTACCAGGAGCTACATGAGTCGAGTAGAAATATATTAAGAAGGTAATTAGATATTTTGAGGATACCTGACGAGCAGTTTCCACGCTGACAATACGTCTACGTAAAAAAAAATATAGATATAAAGTGGTCTACTTGCGTTGACCCCGCTTAAAAGCCCGGTTTTAATAATTTTGGAAATGCGAATATTTTTTAAAGCAAATCACACTTTACAATATAATGAGGCACGCTTCCAAATGGCCACAGCAATACACTAGGAACAAACTTAAGGCTCATGTAGCATAGACATCGCTTGCGCTATGCCTTAGTTTGGACATTTGGTGCAGGATCGGCCAATGATACATTCCTCGATACGTTTTAATGTGCCTTGTCGAAATTCGGGTTTCCCGACAAAGTCGAGCATCGCAGATCCATGACAGCTGACGTAGAAGTTGAGCAGGCAGCGAGGCGTGCTCTGGCAAACGTGACTGAAAGGCAAATATCCATGCTCAGCGGGGGACTTTCGACCCGAGTACAGCACTTTCGTTGCTCGATAAACAAATGTCGGTACTCTGTCGCCCTTTTCCCCCACGCGGACAAGAGTAAGGAGAAAAGCCTGTAAAAAGGTAAAACTGCTCAAACCTTCTAACTGAAAAAAATGTGGCTGTCGAAACAAAACACAGGCATCACGAGAGAGCGTCCACGCAAAATATCTTCCAAACAAAACAAACAATTTCCAAACTACGACCTACTATTTCATAATAAATTCGACTGCAGTTGCAGCGCTCCGATCCGATGGAACCAATCAAGCAGCGATAAAAGTGCTCTGTCATAGCGCTCGTTTTTTTTGTAGGTTTGTTATGACTGACTAAACCAATCACACACGGTAACTGCGCAGCGATCCTGCGGTAATTTGTTTCCGCGGGTGATTGGTTAAGCCGGTCGTAGCAAACCACCAATAAAACCGCCCCGATGAAGCACTTCTGACAATGTTTGTTTGGCTTCATCGCGTCGTATCGTTATCTGCTATTGAACTTCGTTATGAAACGTAGTATAGCTGCCTCATCTAGAACCAGAGCTATTCACCCTTTTTTGTTTGGCCATAAGCTCAGTGGCGCCATCTATTGGGTTGTCCCGGCACACTTCCGGTTTAAGCAAATTTCCTAATTTTTTACTCATCAAATCTTTTAACGTAAGAGTGACTCAATTCTGGCTGTGCTATAAGTGGCTACTTTCGGAAGATGGCGTATAAATTTGATTTCACAAATACTGCGAAAGCCGCTGTCTAGTTCAGAACCGGAAGAGGGGGGGGGGGTAGAAATGTGCACACTGTGAGACGCGATCGACTAGATAAAGTTCGCTCACGAGCGCATGCGCGCGCCCAGCAGCCCGCGGCAAACAAGCGTCCCTCACCGGCGAAACAACGAAACTGTGAAAGAACATAATTAAAGTATCTCGTTGTGATTACGTCAGACAAGCACGACATCCTTGCTCCATTTTATTTATGTTTTTCTCAGTTGCGTGGTTTCGCCAGTAAGCGACGCTAGTTCGTCCCGAGCTGTTGGACTCGAACATGCAATCGTGAGAGGACTCTATCTGGTCGCTAAAGTCGCTAAACGTCGGGCAGTGTCCTCACCTAAAGAGTATATTTTACACCGTGGTATAAAGACTAAAGAGTATATTTCACAACCCCAGACTATACTTAGAAATCTGGTAAAAATTAAAAAAAATATACTGCCCGCCGCAACCCTCCTATGCTGAGACTGCTTTGCAGCTACGCTACAAGCTACGCTCAGATAAGAAAACAGAATGTTAGTAATGCAGATGCTGCACACAATTTCTGGAAAACATAAAAAAACGTAAAGGAAAGTATACACAGAGGGCAAGTGTTTCAAAATGCGTCTTTGGAGCATTGGAACATAAGGAAGGGCACGCCAATCAGAGGGGCAACGTAGAGAGAGCGCAGGGAACGCGCGATGACGAGACAGCCAAGCAGGTGCCATCCGTTGTTGAGGTCGGGGGTAAACAAAAGAACGTAGGAGCCCTTGGGGGTATACAAACGCACAAGGACGGCAAGGTGCAGACAAGCCTGCACGTCGACCAGGTGTGCGAGGCGAAAAATCTTCACATTACCTGAAGCAGCATTAAACATATGCGGAGGGCAAGTTCGTCTGCTTCTTGCGCAGGGGGTAGCGGTGAAGTCAGAACGCCGAGCCCTGATTGGCTGATCGCGACCCCCTATCTGAGCGTCGTCTGCTTCTTTGCAACGTCGTCTGCTCGCAACGTCGTCTGCGTCTGTCTTACCTTTCCTGCGACTTTCGAAAGTGCAGAGGCCAGATTCACGAAACGATCTTACGCCAAAAATGTGCGTAAGAAAACACGTGAGAACAAATTCGTATTCACGAAACAAAATTATCGTAAGTTTTGCACAGGTTACGACAGAATCCTACGACAGCTTCGAAGCAGTCTTACGCACTTCTTACGATCAAATCAACATGGCCGACAGCGTCGCTCAGTTACTTGGTCGCGACGACCAACGCACGTTTATTTTTGTACGTGCTCTTCTCACGCGTCTCGACTACAAGCAGCAAGAAGAAAAGTAAAAAGTACTTGAAATAAACCTCGACGAACAAAAACGCTGGATCCACAAACACCCGGGAAATGCTCCAGCGGCCACGATTCCACCGACCCCGAGCCAGCGAGCCCGGCAGATAGGCCTAGCAGGCACAGCGGTGCTCCGACGGTCCTTGGCCAAGACCGTCTGCCCACGACCGGCTGGCGTGCTGAATGGAATATGCCCGCGCGACCCTTGTGAACCCTTCAATCTCTTCCTCTTGTCATCTCCTTGTTTTCCGAGGCAGCGGTGACCCTCGCCGCTGAAAAAGCGGTGAATCTCCGACAGACGCAGGAAAAATAAAGCATGCCATCCCTTCGACTAGCAGACGTAAAGCAGACGACGTTAACTGCGCCAACCCGCCGACGCCGTTAAGGAGTGAGGATACACTAACACGCTCTCTCTCGGCGCCTCGGGACACCTCGCCAGTGAGTCCTTTGACTTCTCTGCTTGATGCGCATCTGCTAGTTGTGAGACAAAAACAACGTACCGTTCGAGTTATTTCGTCTGTCCTCTCTGAAAGGTGACGTCGAGCTCGCTCGTAAAGACCTGCATTTCCGAAAGTAGCAGGAAAGGTAAGACAGACGGAGACGACGTTGCGAGCAGACGACGCTCAGATAGGGGGGTCGCGATCAGCCAATCAGGGCTCGGCGTTCTGACGTCACCGCTACCTCCTTTCTCATGCGCAGAAGACGAAAATGAGCCCACTTGCGAGGCGTATTGGAATATATTACATATAATAATCGTGCTTCTTTCTGTTCTTAGAAAAAAAAAACAACGTCCCCCGAAGGTAAAATAAGAAAAGGACGTTTACTTGTAAGAGGGCTAAAAGAAATACGCGTTCCAGGGGATAGACGATTAAATAAATAATTAAAACGATTGAATATTTTTTATTGCACCTATCGTTTGCTACGGAAGAATTCTGTTTTTCTTACGTAATACTCTTTTTTTTTCGCGCGATGTGTCATTTCCCTTCTCATGGGTCATTTCTCTTTTCTACTTGTTTAAAGAACCGTTGGTGCGAGGCCAAGGCCATTGCCGGCCACCAAACATATTTACCGCACAAAATTATGACAAAGGATGGAAACAAGAGAAACCTATAAAGGTCGATAACTCCGTCGCTAGTGTTCATTCAAATATACATATTTGCGTGAAAGGCTACGTAATGCTCAAAGATTAAGAAAGTAGGGTAATGATATTCCCCCCGAGAGAACCGCTTAATTGACACTTTACGAGTCACTCTCCGCGTACAATTATGACGAACGATGGCCACAACACTGTCATTAACTTGGACAATTCCTTCTTTATTGGCGCCAATCTTACTTCGCGATGCTTTAATTACTGCGGCCGCGGAGATTTATTGTCGCTCGGCTGGCTACCTTTTTCTTTCTCATTTGAGGAAATTGAATTATAATTCTGTTGACTCGCTTTCAACCTCTTGTACTGTGTGTGTGTGTGTTTACGCATGTGTTCGTGTGTTTGAATGCAATAAAATGTTATCTAAAATACTAACGTGGTACAAATTGCTTATTTGGAGGAGTATTCTGAGCGGTAAAATTTAATTGCTGTCAACATCCTTATAAAGTAGTTTTTAAACAAACCGCCGATCTTGTGTTTGCGATCAAAATGCCGTACCGTGGACGAGCGTGAATGTGTGCGCGCGCACATGTGCACGCTCGAGTCCGTGTGTGCGAGGTGCATGCATATGTTTTGTGGTGTCTTTAATTTAGAGGATTGTCGCACAAACGTGCGAAACATAATATGCTTTCCGTCTACAAACTGTGAGACTCGATATGATGTTTCTGCAGCACCCGCGGCCTCTTTGAAATGCTTTCTAGAGCTCGCTTAGTTTACGAAAATATAAGATTTCCGCGTTGGTCCAAACGTGCGCTACTGAGATGGGACCACCAAGGTCACTTTTACAGCAAACGGTAAACTTGGTGGTCAGTATTGTCTCGACAATGTTTTTCTAAAGTCTTTCCTTGGTATTCTCCAGACCAGACTTGGGAAGTAATCCGTTACAAGCAATAGATTACTTGCAATTTATTACTTTTGCAAATAATTTTGTAATTTCCACGTTACTAGTTTGCGGTAGTAATTTGTGATGTAATTTCGGTACAATATATGTAATGGATTACTTTAAATACTCTTTACCCAAAAAAGTAGCATAATCCCTACTGAAAAAAATTATATGAATTTATTTCTGATATGTTTATTGGACACCTTTTTCATATCAGAACTTATTATTTCATATCAGTTTCATATGCCGCATATCAGTTACACTCGGCGAGGTGGCGCAAAGTACCGCCCAATTCATGTGCTACAAAAATATTTTTATTTACTCACACCACCATCTAGATACATTACGCATACCACTAGCATCAGCTGAACATATACATTGAGCGCATACACATTCACGGCACAACAAACATGAATACAACAACCCAATAACTACTTCTGAGCTCTGCGTTTCCGCCTTTTATACAGGTCGTTTTGTAAGTACGGAGTTTTTCGGTGACCACCTAAGCAATAAATAATATTCTCAGCATGTTGGATTCTTTTTCAGTAATGTCATACCTCTGAGAGTATTTTAAACGGCTCAGGGGATGAATCTCTTAAAAAGTAAACGCTGATGCCGTAATTGTTTGAAAGCCAGTAAATCAAGCCGCTCCACTGCGGTTCCAAGCCACGTGTTTGCTTTCCTGAGCGGCACGTCGTAAACTGCAAAAAAGTATATGAATTTATTTCTGATATGTTTACTGGACATATTCATATAAGTTGGCATATGTTGCATATCAGTTCTTATATGTCGCATATCAGTTTTTGGATATTTCATATCAGTTTCATATGTCGAATATCAGTTTTTGGATATTTCATATCAGTTCTTATATAGATTCATATAATTTTTTTTTTTCAGTAGGGATACAGGAACTGAAGCATTATGAGCAGGCAATAGACCCTTTCATAAATTTAGTGTTATCTAGTGGCTTAAATATCAGTCTTAATCTTTGTATGCTAATGGAGGTTGCAATCTAGCATATATTCATCAAAGGCAGACGTACGAAAGTTACGGTTTTCTTCGCTGTATCGTTCTTTCTTTCTCTATTCGTTTTTGCATTAATGGTGTCCAGGAACAATTACACTGTACGAGGAGCTTACTTCAGTAAATCTCCTGTTAATATTCACCACATTTTATTGCCATTAGCTGGTTGTGGCCTGCCTAATTAAGCCGAACATTTCGAGGATTTCCTTCACATCCTGAAATGCGTAGCGCACAGAAGCTTATAATTGTCATCACGCTGACATAAAACACTGCTGCGAATTAACGTCCGGAATGTTCGGGCTCTGCGGCGGTCTCTGTCTTCAAATATTTCCTTCGTCAATATGCAAAAGGCAGCCACTAGCATGTACAGATCAGTGTTGCGGGGTTGCAACTCCGGAGTTGGAATGATTCCGGAATCATTCCGCATTTTTGCGACCCCGGAATGGAATGGGAATGGAATGGCGGCAACGTTGAGGGGAATGGAATGGGAATGGAATTAGATGCCTTTTTCTCGGAATGGAATGGGAATAGAATGGGCCCGGTTCTTTTTTTTTTTTTTGGGGGGGGGGGGGGGAGGGGGGGGGGGGAGGCGGGGGGGGGGGGGGTTACGTTTAGCTAAACCGAGCAAGTCAGCGAGTCAGTTGCTCAGGAATAAAATGAGCAGAGGGCTGCTAGCCCGTGTGGAGCCCTAACAGACTGTACGCAAAAAAAAATACAATAAAGAAAAAACAAGCGTCAAAGCAAAGCTAGAGCAGAGGTGGGAGGGAGGCGGTGGCGCCTTTCGCGGACGCGCACACGACGGGCTTCACCTGTGTTACACGAGAGCGAAACAAGAAACCAAGCACCAAGCAAAAGAAACCAAGGGAGCGGCAAAACATGAAACTGCCATGCTCGGCTCCTCATCGTCCTTCTTGTCTTGCTTTTTGTTTTTTTCTCGACGGCATGGAGATTGCATGCGCGCGCACAGACTGAGATCTGGGAACGGGGCGGCTCATAACTCACAGAGCTCTCATAACTCGTTGACACGCGCCCCGCCGAAAGATGATCAGTTATTGTTTTCTTATAGTTCGACGAGCGTTGTTTAGCAGCTGGCCAACCCTGCTGCCTTCCACGTTCATTCGCGCGCACTCCTTTGAAGTGCGAAATGTGGGTTTGCTTCGGCATTAAAACAAAGCTAGATTCACTTCTCTTTTCTCCTCTTGCGCTTTACTCCGACGCTTGTTTTTTTTATAGTGCATTTTCACGCGTAAGTTCGTCTTTTACTTGGTCTTTGCTCCGATGCTTGTTTTCTGTGTTAAATGTTTTACATTCAAGTGGGTTAGGGTTACAAACAAGCTAGATGATGCCCACTCATTTCCTTTGACTTTAGTCTCTGCATATCTTGTTTTACCTTGCGATGGACCGCTGCGGACGTTACGAGTCACACCAGGCAATCCAGCACAGTGAGCTTAGTAAAATCAGTGCTTTTTTTAGGCATTTAGCTTTTTTTTTTTGCAATTGTCTATGCGTTTGGGAATGTCAGCTTTATGCTGCTTATGCCGGCAAACACAATGTAGCTATCAAGCGCCAATGTTTACGTTAAGGAATTAGAGGAATGGAATGGAGCGATTCAGCCATTCCAGGAGTGTGAATGGGCCCAGTGTCCCCATTCCTAGGAGTTGAAAGGAATTGAATTATCGAAAACTCTAATTTCCCGTAATGGAATTGGAATGGAATGGAGGTGCCCATTCCGCAACACTGGTACAGATAATATACACCTAGGTGATGATAATTGCAGGCGTAGCCAGACTGAATTTCGAAAATAGCTCATTCAGCAGCACAAAGATAGCAAGTTGAAGAAAATAGAAAACAGCGTAAGGAGGAGAATAACCGAAAAGAAAACACGACCTTGTTTGTATGACCAGTCACTAGAACCACTAGAAGAACGTGCAAGGCATATACAAATATACAGAAAACAAATATCGAGAAAACAACCATGAATAGGCGTTGTCTTCTTGATTCCCAAGCCGAGGTAGACGCTGCAACTGAGCAGCAAGCTCAGAGCTAGCTTTGTATACAGAATACGAGGGATCATTTCCGTTCGCCGTAAGCTAGAGATATAGCGGCTGTGGTTACAGCTTTCGCTGCCTTGTCAGCTTACAGGTGAACGGAGTGCGCCTACAGTCTTTGTCTGAAATACAATATTTTATTTTCACAATGACTACCATACTGCGGGCGTATGAAAACTGGAAAGTAGTGTTGCAGAACATTTTTGAAAACATCAAAATTGTTTTCATTGTCTTCATGATAAGTGTGAGGGAAAAGTAAGCTTAAAGTAATCGCAACGTAACGAGTAAAGTATTCCGCTATATTTCGGAGAACGTAAGTTGTAACTGTAGTCCATTGCATTTGAGACTCGGTAATTTGTGACTGTAATCAATTACAATTTTAAAGTAACGGGCACAAGCCTGGTCCAGACCACTCCAAATTTGCCGTGCACGCAAATCGAGTCACGTTTTGACTTTTTGTGCAGAAATCATTTTCTCTGAATGTGCGATACATGTATGTGTAGATTTGCACGTGCGTCTGTGCGCCTTTGCGTGTGTGTTTTCTTGCTGAATTATAGGACATCGTCTATGCGTAAATCTGCGCGTGAGCTTTTTCTTGTATGGTTAGCGTGTGTCACTACGTCTCACTTCCACTAAATGGTGCATCTTGTTAAAAGGCTTTAGGATTGCATCGGCGAGCTTTGATATAAGATTATTATTTCACCGACACTCGAATCCCTCGCAAAAAGTCGTGCCGGTAACCGTTTCTCTACCGCATCAAAATAAACATTTGCGCACTACTGTCGAATGTTATCGATTGCGCCCACGAGTGATCCGAACCATGCACATTACCTCGCAGTACTGACATATCATGTAGAGGTGGAAAATGTAACACTCTTCGTTGCATGACTTGACCACAGCATTGGGAAAACTACAGGTACGCACTAAAGAATGATCGTGCATCTATACGCTCTCGCCGATCCCTCGGAGAATCAACCGGTGCAGTCTACGAATGTAACTGTAATAATATATAAATATTATAAAATTAAATTCCAAATGTAACGCCGAGAATGGCTCGAACATGAGACTATCGCGGTCCATGTCAAGCACCACACTTCCTTCGTCTGCGAAAAAACTCGATTGTGTCCACGCAATATCTGAGCTCACTCCGAGCAACGCAATGATTGGTTGTTGGACTGATGTGACGGAAGGCAGACGCACCGATCTTTTAAGACTGCACCTGTTCTGCCGATGTGCCGAGAAGGCACTATAGGCCTTTGCATCGCTTATTGTGAAAAAATGCTGAGTCACTGAGCCGTGGACGCATGTGCAGCGCCCTATATACCGCACAGCAGATCAATAGCGCACGCTCAGAAGGCGTTCCACAGCCCAGCAGACAAAGATGGCAGCGCGCAGGAGGCGATTTTCGCAAAGGTTTATACTCCGTTTGCTCCTCACTGCGCTCGTTGTCTTTGAGGGATCGCTACTACCGGCTAAACTAATCAAACCAAACTGAAAAGGCGCAGCATCGCGCCCTATTCACTGCGCGGGATTGGTTTATTATGTGATACCGAACGCACAAATGAGGGGAACGCGTAGACGATGCGCTAAGGGCGCTGCTTGATTGGCCCCATTGGAACGTAGCGCCGGCTGCGGTGAGACTTCGAGTGAAACGGAGTATACAGTATCTCTGTGGCGTTTTTTAAAGTTTGCTTTTTTTTAGGGCGAAAGCGTTATATGTCTCATTACGGAAAAAGACGTCGCCGTTGTTTCCGAAAGATGGCCATAAAAATACGTCAACAAGCAAAGGCCGCTCATGGTCAAAGCGGACGCGCCTCAGAGATAAAACACAAAGAAAACCACAGAAACGCAGATGCATTGTCAGAAAAGCCGTGGAGCCGGCGGGGGCGCCGCGCCTGCGCAGTGGGGGAGCGTGATGTCACCGCAGTTTATAATGCTTTTGTATCCTACACGTAAGCAATCTGAAATGTCCTTGGCGTTTGTTTTTTTCCGTGATACTACATATGCTTTTAGACGCTCAAGTCTCTAGAAAAGTACTGCAGCAAGCTGGTTATTTGGGCCAGTTGATTCATGGTCTTAAAAGCTATAAAAGTGTCGGAAACAACACGAACGGAGACGACGTAAGACGAGATGTTTGCCTTACCTCGTTTTCATCCTTGTTCTTTTCGTCGCTTTTATTCCTTTTAAGTCTGGAAATGTCTACCAGATCAATATTGGTGTCGTGGTCGTACCGCTAAGCGCCTCCCTGCGGCGACGCAAACGTCAATGTAAACAGCCCATTGTTGGCCTCGTTTTGTTTTAGTTGTTTCACCGTGCCGTATATTACTACTGCTTTCCTTCGGCGGAGCTAAGGTTGCCACGCGCGGGATAGTGTGACCGGATACTAGAAGCGAGACGATTGCTGTTTGCATTACGCGCCTCCAATGCCGATGAATCAAAGGCACGCAAAAAAGATATTAGCACAAGAAGAAACCAAAACAAACAAAAAAGCGACCGCAATGTTGACAGTCCCTTCCAGTTTGGGGTGTGTGGATCAATATGAGTGTCGATCGCAGTGCGAAAGAAGTGTAATCTGCGTCTGGCATTCCTGTTTGCATTGAGGGTGAATTGACTGCTGTACAGCTAGCATTACATCAGCTGGGGGATAGAAGTATGAAATATATATATATTTATATATATATATATATATATATATATATATATATACATATACGCAACTCCTGTTGATAGATACGTAGTAAAAATAATTGTGAGTTATATAAAAAGTACTGTTGAAGATATAAGCTAGGGTTGAGACTGCACTTCAAGATAATAATGAAGAGGTATATGTTGGGGTCATTAATATTTTATATCATAATGTACAGCGAAAACAAGAAACTCCAAATACTTTGTTTGGTAGTGAAGGCTAAAATTTATATTCAGCGCAAAAAAAAAGTAGTACAAAGTTGAAAATTGACGGAGAAACAATTACAAAATTATTTATGTTCAATTTAGGCTCATGACCTAATTGCACTCTATAGCAAACACCTTTTTGAACTTTTGTATGGTTCTTTTTATGTACCTTACTTAATATTGTTTTAAAAGCAAATCAGTTTCTCTATCTCTAAAAGTATTATCTGTTTCTTTTTGGCACATAATCCTAATGTGTAAGACGAAATATATGTATATACTCAGTGAAAGAACGAAAACAATCTACATACAAAAAAAAATTATATCTTTTTTAATTGGTTGCTTTATAACGTTAACCACCCACCGGAGTTGCATAAGCACGAAATCTGTAAAAGACAATCTGTCCGCAACCGCTAAGCGATCTTGAAGAAACCGCCAAACGGTGCCAGGGATCAAACGGCGTGGAATCGGAATGCCCCGGCACGCAAGAACGGGAGGAGAAGAAGGAGGTAGTGTGAGAAAGGGCGCGGAACGGAGAGGGCTGCAAAGGGCAAAAAAGAGAGGAGCAGAAACAGGTGGTGTAGTACGAGCGCGCGGATTGAGGAGTGGAAAGGCAGGAAAGCGCGCTTCCGTTCTCTTGGTGACCCAGAAAATTCGGCGGAAAAGGCTCTGCGTCCGGGTATAGTGCTGATGGGGAGCGCGCGCAGCGTCACAAAAAGAAAATGGTCTGACGTTATCTGTTTCCACACAAAGCCCTGACTCGTGCACCACTTGAACCAAGAGCACCGCCAACCCCAGGCACTGAAAGACTAAGTAATGGTCATCCTGCCCTAGCGCCACCCATACAAACCCACCCTACAAAGCAACCGCAGTTTTGGTGGGTTACAGCGCAAAATAGTTATTAATACTCTAATATAATGTATACACCAACTCATGTTTACAAACAAACCGGAACACCCCTAGCGGACGCCACCGGCGCCGCGCATGCGCGATATAGTGTGGGCAAGAAGCTCGCCGTCGCCCATAAACAAACCATTGAAATGCGATGTTGTCGGCGTCGGTGTGAGTCCCCCTGCCCTTTTCCGCGTTCGAATGGTTGATTCTACGTATTCCTGGCGATGTCTGACTACTTGAGCGGCGTTAGCGAAATTACCGAGGCTCGTTACACCGCAAAACGTTGCGTGAATAATGTGACATACAGCGATTCATTCCGCGTGGACGCCGCAGAATGTACGCTAAAAATTCGCAAGATGAGATTTCGCTCGCATTTCTCAGTCGCGACGTCGCTCGGGCTGCAAACGTGTGAACCTTAACTGAGATGATCGACGTCGATACTGAAAATCGCAAGCAGAATTGGACCAAGTGAATCAGGAATAACAAGTCGATGATGGCCATTGGTACAACATCTCCTTGTGTCCGCTGTTTACACCGAGCTTACCAATCTTCAAACTGAAGTATTTTAAGGCCTGCACTTACTTCTTATCAGAAGTGCCAGGCCAAAATTTGGTCTACGGGCCGGTGACATCTAAAAGAGCAGACGACAAGCAGAAACATTTGAAAGAGCAGACGACAGTTCGAACGATCAGGCGGCCGTTTGAACTTGAAGACGCACTGAACGTAGTCCGCAGGTGGTCCGTACAACTTGACGGTTTTCCGGCGTTCATGTTGGAACAAAACAAATAAATCTAATGACCACAAATATCCTTCAATTCAACCCAAAGTGCTTCCCGCCCAAGCAATCGTGGTCCGACGGCGCCTGGTTTTCCCTTTTCACGGCACATATGCACGTTCTCGGACGAACCGAGCACATGGAAAAGTGACCTTCAAACCTTTCTCGACTCTTTTGGTACAGCCCCAGTCTCAGCGTTTTGACGAGAAGGCAGGTTTTTGTCTGGTTCCTTTCAAAACAACGCAAGAATACACGTCTTACATGGGGACTTCCGCCCACAGCCCCAGACCGGACGTGCGCCCGACGCGCCACCACCGCGCCGTGACGTACCAGAGATGAGTTCGTGTATAGTCACTAAAGCACATTGCAGCGATTCAACAGCGAGCTCCAAACTTTATTTAGCCACGTTTTTTCTCCGATCACAAATTTAAACTTTTTTTTTCGAATGTTATGAATATCTACAGCGTTGACTTCGTGCCGAGTGGGCCCATTACAAGAATCACATACATCAGTTTCGTAATCTATCGCCCCATAATCTAATATAAAAGACCCGTGGATATACATTTGTATTTTTTTAAGCATGAAGATGGGGGAGCTTGCCTTAGTTTAAAAAAAATTTTTAAAAAAACTTTTTCGTTAACGACTGCGCCTTTTCTTTCCCCGCAAAATCACGAAATAGCATTTTGGGAAATTTTGGCGTTCATTAAGAGAAAATTATATCGTGGAAGAAAAATACAGCGAAATTAAGTTGCCCGATACCCCTCCAATTTTCATTAAAAAAGAAAAAGCCCAAAACTTATTCATCGTGTCATTTGATGATTTGACGCTGGTAGGCTTCGGGTACAAGGTTTTTTGGGCTTTTTTTTTACTTTTCTTTACTACTCACTTAATTTTTTTTTTTTTTTTGCTAAAGTAGCACCTTTTGGTTACATCCTTGATAGACCGATTTATAAAGACCACGGCAATATTGCGTTTGAGCTGTAGAATAAAAAAGGCGCAGTGAGCAAAGAATCAAGGCCACACTGCCCCGAAAATTGTATCTACTCAGAGTGCTCACTGTTAGCTTATTTTGCACAGAACGCTCTTTTTTGAAACAGATATTTTCATGGGGACTTACTGCCTGATTAATGGTGTTTCAGGAGTAAGTGCGTAGAACTGGGATATATAGCACCCAATCCATTTTCCGTGTGTGAAATTAGACTGTCATTTTGTCATCATGCAGTCTAAGCTAAAGTGTTTGAGTCTCCTACAATCAGATCTAGCGTGTTCCACTAAACTTCGTCTAATGTGTTCAACTATCCTATCCAGCGGCAGCCATTATCTCCAATTAAGGGAGAGGTTATAAGTAGACATGCATTTTTTCTAGTTCTTTTTTATTGCGATCTAAAGTGCTCCTTACTTATTTAAATCTTGCTTCTATCTGTTCTCGGACTTGTTCCCATATACATTTTTTTCTATTTCTTCCCCATTTAATTTTATGGGGGCATTACGAAGCTTCCTTAAGGAATACGACTTTTGTTACTGAAAATAATAAGTATTGCAAGTCTAATCAATAATGCAGGCTCGCAAATTATCTGATAGCAGTGGCTGTTAGGGAGTGCAAAATAAAAAAGGACAATTGGAGACATAGGTTTCTTTCAAAGACAACAGCCAGAAAAAGAAAACAAAAAACGCTATTTTCGTAACATTTTGACCAAAACTGTTGCCATTAGACCAAGACATTAATTTTTTGAAGTGGAGAGCAGACGCTCACCGTTGCAACGCCACCATAAAAGTGAGGAAGAATGCAGCATCGTCACAACGAAAAACATTATTCGTGTTTTTATTTGCAGTCTTGTCAGTACTGACGCCCTTCAAGCAGGCGCTTATTTTAGACACACAGGAACAAACGGAGCCGTGCTCTCAATGTCCTCCCATTATACTGAAAGATGTTTCTCAGAACATTTTTTAAAGCAAATAAGGTCCTTACAATAGCATATCCACACACCACATTTACACCTTTTGACGAAGGCAAAAACGATTCCATTTCGGTTTTTCTCTCCAACGCGTCTATACATTTTTTTTATTTATTATTTAGCTCATAGCACATAACTTACAGAGTAATTGCAGCTCTTTGTTGAAATAAAATAAACGCCATGACTTCTTATTTTGTTGAACTGCTCAACGGCGCTTCATCTTGTCCCGCTTTGGTTTGTTCCAGCAGCATTAAATCACACCCTCGAAAGAAAGACAGCCTGTACTTATATACTCAAATATTATAGTAATTGTAGTGACTGATGTTACCTTTCTGATAGTCTGCGTGCTTCATATGCAGCAGTTAAGTAGACTGGTCTTGACTTGTTTTTTGTTTTGTTTTTTGTTTTTGTTTTGTCATCTTGCACTGGAGGTATTCGAAGCAACGAGCTCGCATTAACGCTTTATAAGAGGCAACAACGTTCCCCTGAAATTTTATTACAAGTGAAAGTTCTATAGAAGAAGGAGAATTTAAGATTATTTTTTGGACAACAACGAACTCCGTAACGTGACCAGGGGTCATTATAAATGCGGGTCAACTATGTCCCATTGATTTTACGACTGCTTTGAAAATATGGAATAAAAATGACCCACGACGATTTTTAATGAAAAGTGAAGAATGTTTGATTAGGGTAACATTTATTTTGCCTCACTTCGAACAACTGAGAGCTCAATACTTCACTTGCATTACTTCTGATTGTGGAAGTGAGCAAAATACTCAACGCAGAGAGGCACGTGACATTTTGCACACTCGTAGTTTGTGCGTGCTTCCTTCTTGCTTGAAGAACACCAGCGGCATATTTTTTCTTGATGAGCTACGCTGAGGCTAATTGACATTACTCAGGAACCGCACTTTGCCTGGGACTCCCACCATCTTTTGACCATTCTGCTTCCCTCTCTTGTTGTTTCGGAATGCGCCGACGTCTTGCTGTTGTCTGAAGGTATTTTCTTTGATGAGTTCACGCCCCAGAACCAAGCGAAACAACATGTGCCTAGTGTCCTGGAGAGCTTTGAACTGTGGAAATGCGTTCAGTACAGTCGCATTAAAAAAAAAATAGCCGAAGCCACCACTTCTTTGAATGGCGGTCAGCCTTATAGCTGGTGCGTGGGTGGTCGAATCTGTCCATGCCACCCATCGACGCGTTGTAGTCTGAAATGGCCCTAGGGCAGCTCACACCCACCACCGATCTATTAGCAAGCTTGCGTGACACTCCAGATGTATCTTCAGAGTCATTAAAGTTTGACAGCACGTGCACATTTTTGTTGTCCCGCCACTGATAGGCCGTTACTTGTCCGTTTGAGCGCCAAAGGTGTTTTCCTTTCTGGAGCTTGTTGTCGCGCTTCACTTCCTCTGAAAGGTTTTTCCTGTTGGTTCGGAGTGTACCTGCTGTTAGTATATCGCTTTCTGCAAGTTGTTCCATGAACGTTTTGGATGAAAACATTTCTCAAAATACAACCGGCTGCCAGTCAGCATGTTGTCCGAAAGAATCAGAACGACGTGTTCCACGAGCGTGTACCAGATGGCCGTTTTGAGTCCTTGCCCTTGTAGACTTGGAACTGTACCAGGCAACCCGTTTCCGAGTACGCCCTGCACCAGATCTTGTAGCCCTTCTGTATAGGCTTCATTGGTAAATACCGTTTGAGAAAAGAGAGACCTTTGAAGAGAACCATGGTCTCATCGATCGCCTGTCAGGCCGACGGTGTGTACACAGCGGTAAATCGCTTGTTCAGAGTCCTAAGAAAAGGCCTCACTTTCCAGAGTTTGTCGTAGCCGTCTTCTCCTATTTTCTTCTCTTTAGTTTTGTCGCTCAAATGCATACAGTTCAGTATGTCTTGAAACCTATTCAGAGTCATCACGCCCGATATCTGTGGTTGGCGAAAAAACTGTTGCTGCTACAATAAAGATAAATGTGGTGCATGGGATTCACCCCCATGAGGAGGACCATCCGTGTAGGTTGTTCTGCTCAGCATAGCGGCTTGTTTCGCATACGATGAGCTCAATCACTTCAGAGTCAAAGAAAACCTAGAAAGCATCAATCGGTTTCGTAAGAGCTTTGGTTGAGTAAACGGGATCCTACGTCTTCAGTGCCGTCACAAGTTTCGAGAGCTGAGCCGTGCCCCAAACCGAATGCCCCTCTTGGATTTCATCTTCGTCCATCGCATCTGTGCTTTCAAGGGAGGCACGTTCCTTCCTTTTAGGCGTCTTCTTCTGGCATGCCTTCCTCTTCTTACCCTTGCTGGAGAAGGGCGCTTCTAGTTCTGTATCTTCCGCATCAGCTGGTGCAAGAGAAAAATCATCGTCGCTTGAGGAAGAATCCCCATCCTGCCCACTTGAGTTCGGATCATCAGGGAGGCTGAATAGAAAGTCAACGGCTTCTTGCTGGGTCAGACGTCTTGACTGTAGAATTTATAAATTTTACGGGTTCAGAAATTCAGCACGCGCAGACGCGTAGCCCCCCCCCCCCCCCTCCTCCACCCCGCCCCCCGAATCAGCGCAGTTTACACTCATAGTTGTGCGCACTACAGTTTTACAATATATATATATATATATATATATATATATATATATTACATATCCCATCCCTAGCAAGTGACTATTGCATGTAAAGCGCATCAATAGCCTTCTTTCAGTTTCCTAAGGGGGAGGGTGCAAGTATTTTGTGTTTTTTTAAGTGAATTGATAATTTCTGTTGAAACAATAAATACAAGCAACCTGATTATGACTGTGTTACAATTTGGGTGCCAGAGATATTCACCCCTTTCGTCTTTCTCTGCAGGAACCAGTGGACGTTAAAAAGGAAACCCTCCCGCAGTCTGTGAAATAGCACTTTTATCGGTTTGTTCGTGCCTGTCACAGCAAAAATCTTCAATTAAGAAGTGCAGTAGTGTAAATATACTTTATTATGCTGTAATTCCTGGTAAAGATGACTTCAAATGAAGCCTTTAGATAGAACAGGTCACCGCAAAAAGAAAATGAACGTAAGCCCCCAAAAGCATTTTACACAACTGAATAGCTCATATATTCATAGCATCACTGTCAAAATCACGGCGAACAAAATGAATTTCACGCATTCACAAACCAAAAAAAAACCCAAATGCAATATGTTATATCCTAACGAATTAAAACTTTTTTGAACAACGATCTTACCTTCGAAATGACATGATGCAACATTGCAACTCCATGAAAGTAAGGCCGCTACAAAAGAAAACTGCAGCCTCAAGAATCCAATTCAAACGCAAGCCGCCACTTAACGTCAACGAAGACTTGCTCGAGGAACTTCGAATGCCGACGACGAGAAAGCCAGAAACCACTACAATTGTCCGTGCCGTCACAGATGCAGCCACCACCACCACAGTCCGATTCATGTTCTACCGTCGGGCCTCTCTTGGTGTCGTGTCACCATTGGTCTTACTCGTTCAGATATATTGTAGAGGGAAACTCAAAATCCAATCGCAGGTAATCATTCCTTCACACTGTGGAGTCACACCACCAAAACCAAGTACCTAGCACAATATCAAAAGTGCAAATGTGAGTGTTGGTGTTCTTCTAATTCTCACAGTAAAACTGTATAGCCGGGAAAGATGTTACGTACAGTTGACAAAATATTTTCGCAGATTCAATGAACACCGTCTCTCTGGCAGTGCCGCAACAAAATAATAAAAAAACAAGTAAACATGGCAGATTGTTCCTAGTATCAAATCCCAGTAGAGATGGCGAGAAATTAATCCACTTTGCAGCGTCAGCAAATATTCTGGCGAGCAGCGCACAGTTCTGATGGACTGAGCTGGTGGTTGGTACGGGCACACTCGAGAGTGCTGAGTTGAGAAAGGTTAGCAGATGGCTACCCACTCACCTCCCCACTATGGCGGGAAAATTGATCGGAAAGTGGGTCTGTGCTGCCACCTGTGCACAAACTGTCGAACTCTCGACGCGCCGAAACGCTTTCCTTTCTGAAATCTTAGGAAAAAGCTTCAGAACTGCATTGCCGTGGCATCGTAATAAAGTTATGTTACTTCAAAGACATGTGCAACTTTTTAAAACAAACTCTTGCAAAGCCACGTAGCAATGAGACATGACTTTAATTATTAAATATAGAGAAGTCACCAGCTTTAATATATAGGAATCACCACCGATAACGTTTTTCCGTAGTTGAATGATTGGACCTCGTGCAAGAAAATAGTTTCAAATGTGCTTCAAATCGTGACAAAGAGATAACAACAAGCTCTCATAATAAAGCAAGGTTTGCAAGCAATTCAAGCAGACGTTTTAGGCTGAAGTTAATTTATGGCTTCTAAACTTTCTGTATTGCATAAATTCAACCAGAAAAAAAGTATATTAGGGCACAAAACGGCAAAGGCTCTTCAGCCGCTATTCTTTTGCAGGGAGAAATAGCGAAAAACTAAAACAAAACAAAAAGCAGGCGCAAAACCAGTTGCGATTTTTTTTTTTTGCCAATCCCTGGAAACAGGTGGCATCTCGATGGCAAATATTTTTGTCATTTTAACGCAAATGTTTTTACTGAAGCACCAGAATTTCTGAAGATGTTATGGTATTATATATATATATATATATATATATTCGACCCTATTTATCAATGCATACTGTTTTGTATATCAAACTGTTTTTAAAGATTACGATATATACAAAACTTTTGATACTGAATTTGAACCCGTCTTTTTATCAATGCGACGAGTGCCGCTTTTTTGTTTGTAAAGCGTTTTTAAGTCTTTCGAAAACAAACTATACAATGATTGTTGTATAATTCAATGAACAATTTGAAAATGAATTAATCTTAATTATAATCTTAATTTTAATATGAACCTAAGTCGGATAAACGACTAGCACGCTCCGTGCCAATAGACCTTATGCAAAATTGCTTTGTGGTCTGACAACACTGAGAGAGTCGCCATTTTAATGTTGGCAAGCGCTGTCGGTACCGAAGCACGGTGGAGGCATCGGAAACAGCCATACGGGCAATATGCGATGGCGCTGCAACTGCTTTCCGCGTTCTGACCATATTATGTGGACGAACGGTTTAAACAACCTACCGCAACCGTCTGACAAAACTCGCCGAGGCCTGTGCACGCTGGCGACAATCTCGTCGAAGCAGCGGACCAAGACGTCCTACGCCTTGGCTGTGGAAGCTTGTTGTCGCCAGCGTATCCACAGGCCTCCGAAAGGAATAGGCCGTCATGCCTTTCATCTTTGAGAACACTTGTAATTATTTTTTCGATGCGTATACGCTTAAAGTCGTACTGTTTTGCGGTATAATGCTCCACGCAAATACATGACTCAGAATTTATTTATTTTATTTTTTTAGTTGTTGCTGGCGGAGGATTTTTTGGTGGTACACTCTGTGTTATTCTAAAAGAAACTGTGCCCTGAGCAATATTTTTCAAGCGTTCCAAAGGGCTAAAATTGGTTTCAGATAGCATTGACCTCAAGCACAGTTGACAGATGTTGCGCTATTAATGAAGATTTGCTAAACCCTGAAAGAACAACTGCATTGACTTTCTGAAAACTACCCTACAAGCTTTGCACAAAACAAAATTTCTACCTTGGCTGCGACAAAAAGAAAACGAGGTTGTAAAATGAAGTTGGCACCGCCCGTGTTGCTTCATTTGACGTCCGCGACGCAAGTTTTTGCCGTCGCCGACGTTGAAGTTTTAGCCACTACGATGAAGCTAACCATACCACTGTTAACCATGCGCATCTTCAATTATGGGTGGTGGCGTAGATTATTAAAACTGCCATCTATTTACCTCGCTTAACAGCCTTGGGCTTGGTCTCGTCCGCATGCATTGAGCTACTTGCGCATCAAGAAAAAGGCAGGCCGACACTACAACGCATATAAAAGAAAAAAAGAAAGTCATAAACAAATCGAATACAACTTCATGAAAAGATTAAGGCCCAGTTCAATAGTAGTTGTAAATAGCTTCACGCCGCGCGATAACGTCCGGATGTTTCTTCGCGTTGTCACCGATTGTTTTTGTCAAAAGCCGCGTCTCAAGTAACAAATAAAAATAGGGGAAAAAAGGTGAACCCTGTTCACATTTGCGTTCACGTCACGCACGAATCAATCGTTTATCGATGCATCCGCAGCGGAACGCAGCAATCGTTGGCATCGCATCTCTCGCATGAAGCGCGGTCGCTTGTTTACATGGGGTTTTTGCCGGTCGGGTCTCTGGTTTCGGTTTCTCGCCACTAACAAGATGGCGGACGTAGTTCTTGGCGGGCTACTAGATGGCGCTCTACATTTCGCATATGGCCTATTGTCTACTTAAACAAACTTCCAGCCAACATTGTGTCTTTAGTAAATGTCGACGAATTTAAATGTGCGTGTGCTCAATACTGCGTAAATTGATATGTATGGTTTCCACGTGTTTTCATTATATTGTATTTTTGCATGATGTTTGTTCATATTTTCACTGTTCTGTTTTTCCTTGTTACTCTTGAATTTCCCCCCTCATGTGAGGTACAAATGAATGCGCTATGAGGTACAAATAAATGAAATGAAATTCATGTCTGGCGTATATATGATTGATTTAGTACTAGTTTTAGGAAGTTTACTACATCAAGACTTAATACTGACCAGCAGTGCCCATGATAGGAATTTATGATGCACTTATTAAAACACATCAGAGGAAAGTGGTTGTTGGCACAGTTCATCCTGAACTTGCATAATTTCGGAAACAGTCGCTTATTGAAATGTATGTTACGCTCACCCTTTTACGATACGCCATTGAATTTATGTTCACTAAAAAATATTGTATATTGATTCTTCTAAAATTTTTTATCTTAATATGAATTATCCACTAGGTCACACGGTAGAGTTTGCCGAACCTTGCCTCATATCGTCAGAAAGACAAAGCTTGAATTTGTCTTTTAAACATAATCAAAACTTTAATAAACATTGAAAGACATTCATCGCAATAATATTATTTTGAAAGTGTCGCAAAACGTTTTGAGCGTGGTACTTAGATAAAAAAAGGAACGTCAGCCATGCGATCCCCGAGAGTCAGTCCCCCCTCGCCCACTTTAATGGCGCATAAATTACAATTAAAAAAAAACACAGTCCGCCGAACTGAGCTTTAGGGACCTCTTTTTTTGTTTTAGAAATGCCACTGAAATGTTGGTATTGTTTTTTTGGCAAAAGTAAATGTATCTTAGATCAATATATATTAGCCTGCTCAATTTAAGATGAAATTACACAGCACTGAGCTGTTTCTCAGACTTTGCAACATCGTAATTAGAGTTACCAAGTGGCAGTGTTAAACCAGCAGCATGCTTGGCACTATCTAAAGTTGACGTATATACAGAGTGCTAAAGTATTAGTATATTCTAACTTCTTTTTTTCAATTTTTTTTTATACTTTAGACCAAATATATCACTGTAGTTTACTACGGAATTGCTTTAGACTAAATTAGTTCAAACTTCTCTTACCAGGTTCCCTCAATGGACATCGTTGGGCCTTATTGTGTGGGGTGAAGGAAGGCAGGTAATCTTGGACCACGAGCCCCACCGTACAATAATATTCAACCAGACACGTCTGTCGTGGTGGCGCTGGAGCCGTCAATGTGTGTGTATTACTAGCAGAACATCACATACCGAGAAGCATATGGACAGCTGCTCGGCTATGTTCAGGCAGTGATCAACCGAGAAAGCAGCGTTGAAGTCACATGGGCACAGAAAAGAGGAGCAATATTTCTCTCTGTGATATACATCGTACAATACTGAAGGGGGAAGAAGTGCTTTTTTATATCGCAATTTTTAAGTATATAAGTTTTTATCTATCTTTAAAAAAAATTTTCTTTGTTTTGTGCTTTAAAAAGGAACCTCAGTTGAATGTTTAATAAACCGTTTAAACCAACGCTCCAATTCGTTCGCCTTTATTATTTATTTAGTTTTCTCGAAATATTTCTGTAATAAGCGAGCCTAATGAGATCTCGCTCCCTGAGTATCTTACTGCCAGCATGAACTTCACGGGGTGTGCGCACCGCTTGCCCATTTATGGACACCTTGTAGCCGGGGCGAACTTGACAATAGGCAGAATGGGCAGCTGCTTAGGGTGGCAGAATTTTAGGAAGGACCAATTTGTGGCAGCCGCCCAAATCGGTAACCTAGTTTGTTTTTTTTGTTGTTTTTAAATCAAGCTTCAATTTAGCTACTTTGAGAGTTCTAGCTTCAAATCTAGGAACCCCCCCTCCACCCCTGTGGCCACTGACAATAGGGCGGTGGGGGTGGGGGGGGGGGGGGGGGGGGGGGGGGAAGGGGGCGGCACTGTTAAAGGCTGCCTAGGGCGGCAAAATGCTAACTCCGCCTCTGCCTTGCAGCTAATTCGCGCAAAACATGTTACCCCCTCACTCCGTCCCCACCCTTGCCTTTACCCAACAAAAAGGTAATGAGTGCGAACAGGTTATATGCGCCGCACAAAGAGAGCATGTCCGGCCGGATAAATGGTTCGCTATCGGGATATCCGTCTTGTGATCGACAGCTGTCATTCATATCTGCGCGTATTTATGCATACAGCGGAACGAGTGGGTTTGGCATTGGCATTGGTTTAAACTTTGCACGCGCATTTCTGACGCACGAGAACCGTCACTATCTAAGACTGATGAAATTACACGCTATACTTAAAATCTAAAGAATAAAACACGGAGGACAAGCACAGGACAACCACTTGTGCTTGTCCTCTGTGTTTTATTCTTTCGAATTTAAGTATTCATGTTAAACTCGCTCGCTTTTACCAGCACACGCTATAATAAACGTGCGAACACTGATACTTCACGCCTGCCAAGCGTTAAATTGAAACGCGGCTCACGCTTAGAAAGCGTGCATTCTAAGCCTGGAAACTTTCCATGCTTACAACAAGCGTATAAAAAAGGCTTTGCGTCACGCTTGCTTGGCTTGAATACGTGTATAGACTGCAGGCGAGTCAGATACCTAGAAAATAGGGCGCTTTACAGAGTATGTGAATTTGGTCACGGAAGCTTTGAACTGCCACCAAATATTGCATTAAAGATCGGAACGATGGAGGTGTCGGCGGGTGTGAAAAGACAATTCACACCTGATATCAGAAAGACCGTCATGCAGTTAAAATTGTCGTGTGCATTGAAGCTGTCCCTGTTAAACATAAAGCTTCATTGTAAGGGTCTCTTGATTCACTTGCTGTTTCTAGAATAATTACATCAGTAAATCTTGTTAAAACGTCATTCTTGTCCAGTGCCTGGAATTTAGCAGTTTTTTTTTTTTTAATTCTTATTCTGGGTTTTTGGTATCTAAGTTGGCAACTGCGCCCGTGAGAGGGCTGCATGTTCCCAATTCGGCACCCAGCGAACGCAGACTCACGCATCGCGACCGCATAGCTTCTGAAAATGAAGCGAAGGGACTGAAACGCGTTCCAATACACTGATAAGTTGAGTAAAAGGTAATTACCATGAAATAACTTTTTACTCCATCCTCCCTTCATGCGGTGACCGGTACATGCTTCAGGCAGGGCGTTGCCTGAACAACGCTTAAGGGAGCACATCCTCGAGGTTTTTCGTGATTCAAGCCAATTTTATCACCGATTGTGGGGCATAAAACGCCCTTTGCACGAACTGTAAACTCATTTCCAGGACAGCAGTATAAATGTTTTACCCAAGATCAAGCACGGCCGAGAGATTATTGAAGCCTAGTAGCTGGTGACGAACACGACATCGTTGCTCATTCTCTTGTCCAAGGTTGAGGTGAACCATTTGAAGCTATAACTGAATTAATCAATAGGCTTATCTATCTGAATTTGTCGATGGTTTTTCTTCTTCCTTCTTTTTTTCTTTCTTCGTTTTTTTATTTTCTATTTATCTTCTACTTAATCGTTCATTTATTTTTTTAGGTATTTTATTTTTTTCCGGTGTTTTTTTATCTATATTATTCTTCAGTTTAATAAATAGGGAGGTATATTGGACGTTTTGAAGGAGACATCAGTACAAGTTCGTTGCTATCAGGGTTACCAGGTTGGGCTATTAATAGTCAAATTGGGCTTCTTCGTGCTGCATTTGGCGTCGCATGGCTATGTGGCTATTGTTGGGCTATTTCAAATCCCAACGCGGAAAATTTTCTTTTTGCTTACATGAGCTTGGACACAGAGCGACAGTCCACTCTTTCCGTATTTCCGATTTCAGGGATTTTCTGCGTGAAGATGCGTGGGCGTAACGCTAGATCCTATTAGCTCCAGGGAGCTACCGTGATAGATTCAGCTCCAAAGACATCGCTTTTGTATTCATTTTCACATCTGTTGTGTTCCCAAGTTCTCTCTCCTTTTTACTGGCATCTCTTATTTCCTCGAATATCCCAACATCCTCCTACAGGAGATATTTCTTCCCAGGAAAATTGACACTAAAGTTAACTCAAAACATTGAGCAGAATTTCATGTCGTCCTATGACGCGAATTTAACGAATATAACAAAGAAGGGTTTTCCGCGAAACATTGAAACTTCTTAAAGCAAAATGAGCCATAAAAAAGACAGCCTATTTATAACAATGAATTATCCGAACAAGGCCAAGTTTGAAGCGCAGGAGCAGCCATGTTTCCATTGCTATCCGAGCTTGAAATCGCGCTCCTGACACTGCCCATGTCGAATGCCGCAGTGAAGAGAGTATACAATCGTGTCTCCCTCCCAAAGTCAGACCTAAGGAACATTATGTCCCTTCCAACTCTTCGAAACATCCTATATGTAAAGCTTGCTTTTCTTGGGAAGAACGAGTGCTGTTAGGTCATCAACGACACCGAAGATTGTATTACCTGTTTTAACACGGAAATCGTGTATGAGGCGAATCAGCTGAGAACGAGCGATTGTTTCATATCTTTGTGACTCTAAAAACGTGTGTGGAAACTTTGTGTACTTTTTTGTGTTTGAAATAAAACTTTTTCAATACATTTCAAGATGTGGCAATCTTGCAAGCGCTCCTAAACCCTAGATATGCAGACGCAGTGCATTCGCCTTGAGCTCGTACATTCGAGCGCACGATTTATTTGGGCACGGCAGATATCCTAAATATGGCTACTTTTGGGCTACACCATATGGCATTTGGCGGTTTGAGCTAGAGCCTACCTGGCAACCCTGGTTGCTATAGTTGAAAGAACTGGGATGTCTGTCCTTGTCCCAAAGTGTTTTTTTTTTATTATTAGTTCTTTGATTCTTCAACATTTTAGTCAGGCACGTAAACAGTACACCAGATATCTTTTTACAAGAAGGTGGTACAACGTACTCTCCCCCTAAGCACACGTACCTGAAATATAAAAGTGAATAGCGTGCGTGTGTTATTTAACGTCTCGAAGTGCATCTTGAGGGGCACAACGAATCAAAACGGGATTTAGCCGTGCCTTTCACCGTCGCCATTCCAGACTGAGCTGCAAGTAAACAATCACTGCGCCCCTAAAGCTTCGATGCAGAGAGACATTCTCCGACGATAGCTGCTGGTAACAAAGTTAGTAGAGAGTTTTAGGGAATTGTTTCTGCACATCCCATACGGTATACGATATATGCCCTCCGGTAAGAACTGCGCATGCGCTACCACAGAAGGCCCACAAATGCGCAGTGCGTATACCGGAGGGCCCGTCATACCGTATCGGATGGGCGAAAACGGTTTCCTAAAACTCCTTACTTTGTGTGAACAACTGTAACGATTGAACTTGAAACCGTGCACTACATTTCGGTTCGTGTAACTGATATTGAGATTGAACTGTGACTGTTAATTACTAGTAGCGTAAACGTTTACTACTTTTTCACACCTTCTTGCAGCTTTTACTGCGCAGAAGTATCTCATAGGCAACTCTCACAGAAGAAAGTCCAAGAAATCCCAGCGCATGGAGGCTTTGAGTGCTCCAGTTGCAAAGAACGTGCTGTTATTGTTGTTTTTTTTTTTTTGTTTTTCTGTGCGTGTGCTTTTTGCGTTAAACGGTTTGGAGAATACTCCGAACAATGCATGGGCGTTCCGACGTAAAACCATGGCCGTTTTTAATCGAATAAAAACATGTCGAAGACACTTAAAACTGCTTACGTGTAGGAATGCGAAAGCTTTTCAGCACGCAGCGCATTCCTACAAGCAGCGCGCCACGTCTTCCTTTTGCGCGTGGCGCTCCGGCGGTGACATCAGGCTCCCCACTGCGCAGGCGCGGTGCCCCCTCCGTCTCCACGGCTTCCGTGACAAAGCATTTGCGTTGCTGTGCTTTTCTCTGCGTTTTACTTCTGAAGCGCGTCCGCTTTGCAATTGAGCAGCGCGTGCTTGACGACGTATTTTATTGCCATCTTTCGGGCACAACGCCGACGCCTTTTCCCGTAATGGGATATAAAATGGTTTCGCTTTAATAGAACCACTATTTATAAACAAGGACCTTGCGTCTGCCTTTCTGCGAAACACAGATGCAGCCAATCAACGCGTTATGCATAACAAACGTAGCGAAAAACGAGCTTCATGTTCGCAGACAAAATTTTCGCGTGACGACGTTGTTTCAGTTCTGTAAATCGCCGGCGTCTTCCTGTCGATCGAGTTGATTGGCTCTTCAGGGGCCTCGCAGGAAAGCGGATACACGGGTTTTGTTCATAGATACTCCCTGCGTAACTCGCGCAAATACGGTAATTGTCGTTGAGCCTGCAATCGATATTTGCAGGAGGCACGTCGAAGGGCTTGTTGCCACTTTGTGGATTCAGTGAACATGTCTGGTTCCTTACCCTTGCTCTGGTTTGTTTTGTTATGCTTATTTATTGCATGAATTTGGTTTCTGCACAAAACTGGACACCTGTTGGTTGTTTTGGGGCACTCAAAAATGAACATTGTTATTATTATTATATTAATATTATTATTATTATTAACCTGACGGTAACTTATGACGACATGAGTGCATTTCGGTGTCTTACGAGTGTTAAATTTAGTTAGGACTGAGAGGATCACATCAAAATTATGAAAACCGGTGTTACGCTTATATACTATAAGACGAAAGGCACCACAGACCCTGACATGATTAAAAGGGCAGGGATGTCATCGACCTGTCCCGCCTCCAGCGTCAGCTTCCGATATTCGATATCGCTGGCAGTCGTTCCTACTTTATCTTCCCCAGAGAATAAAAAAAAAAAAAATATCGCGTTGTGCCGAAATTCGTGCTGCGAAAGGTACCCGCTCAGCACACAAATGCCCTGGAATGATCAAGGCCTGAGAACGTCCTCCCTTTTCCTCCATGAAACGTCATAGCATTCGGATGACGCCAACTCAGCAATTGTACCCGAACCTGATGCCGAGCGTCGTTCCACGCGTTGATTGAACGCGAGTCCCAGTCGAGCACTAATGCGGCACTCGTATCCAATCAGCGTCTTCGGTCGGCCTCACTGTGATGACGTCGAAAAGTCTGGTGCACGAGCTTTGGACTATTTGAAGTGGCATTGGCTCGGCGGCAATGCCACCACACTGGATGTGACGAAAGTCCGAGTCATGTATCGCCGACTGCATTGAACCGGTAGATAGGGAGGTGGTGACACTATTTGATTCGTGGATCTGCGTGGCGAATGAATTGTGTAACGCGAGAGAGACTCTCACCTGTGCAGCCATAACCCGCTGTCTCTCGGCTATCAGGGTACACTTAGCACAGGCGCAGTCCCGCCAACGGCAGTAGCGCTTGTGCCCCTTCAGCGCCGACACGACTCCGTGGTTTCCGAAACGGGCGCACTTGGGTGTCCTCTGGTAGCGTTCCGCAATGCCCACACCGCCCGGGCCTCCGCGAAGTCCCGCCGCGGCAGCCGCCGCCGCCAGCAGCGGACCCCGCGGGCACAGAGCCGGCATCCCACCTCCGCCGCCGCCACCGCTCGAGCTTGCTCATCGCAGCGCCTGAACCGACACTGTCACCAGAAAAAGTGCGCGCGCTCAACTTTCCCGCCTGATCGGAGAGCACGCAATCGCTCAGAGAAGGAAGAGAGCCCCGGAGGAGCTCCGACACCGCGCAAATCGCGCAGGCGCGCGCGTTTTTTCTGACTTGTTACCTATCGGGACGGTTGACAACTCTCGAGGGTTCCTCCTCTCCACGTCTCCCGCCCGTCTCGTGGCGTCATTCGTGTCCCGCCAATCGGAGAGAGGCGTCGCCTGAAGTCCCGCCCCCGTTGTCTGCCTTCGAAGGGTGTCGATTGGCTGGTTGGTTCGAACGCGGATTCGGCGACTCGGTTGAGTGGGTAGAGGTAGCGGGCGAGGGTTGTAGCGGAGCGGTTGGGTTTCGGTTTTTCGCCCGGGCAATTTGAAATTGGACGCTCCTTGCGCGCTGCGCGCCGGTTGCGTCCATTCTGACCTCCTCTTCCCGCTTCTTTCATGCTAATCCTTTCTGCTCATTTTTATTTAATTTTTGCTTTTTGAGGGGGGAGGTGGGTATTTGAGTGGGACTGATATGACGGGATTGTACTTCCGGAAGCGATGTCAGAGACGTGCTCCGATGCCTATACGCGCCACGGGGTGCCTTGGTCGCAACGGCGTTGGGCCAGCTGTAGCGATTCGCTCCAGTGGGTCATAATACAATTCAACCTCACAATTGCCATACTCTCGAGTCCCATGCTGTTCTTATTTAGGTTCAAACTTTGAGCACCACTGTGCAAACTTGAGTCCGTTACTTTAAAAACGTGAAAGATTGAGCTGATGGTTACTGAGATTATATTTTTAATTAACTACCATTAGTACTACTTGCTTTCGTCAAAATGTAATTGATTAGTTTTACCCGTTAAGTTACAAATTATTTCACGTTTACTCTACCCTAATAGGTCTTGAGAAGATAACCGACTTACATTTTATATTTTCACGAGCGTATTTCTCTACTACTTGCAATTTTCGAGGTCGTGAGCTTTGTTCTTGTCATTGTAAAGAGCAAACATTTGTACAGACGACGAATTTGTGTGCTGCACTTGATCTCATTAGTCTTGGCAAGCACTGGCTTGAGCAGAGCTTTGGTTCCTGGGAACCCTCACCATGAAACCCTGCCGAATGGCACACGTGCTATCGTCCACGCCTCTCACCAAACTACGCGCACCATCTCAAAGTATCAACTTAACATGCTCACAAAAAAAAGTGAACCGCAAGGTTTCACAAATATGTGGACAGCGTCACCTAACAACGTAACGAAAAGTAATATTACAACCTGAGCCAAACAACTATATGTTGGCTCTATTGTTTCCTAACCTCGGTTCTTTGAACGAAAGTCAAGTATTGCGCAGTCATCTATTAGCAGCAAAAGCAAATAGACTATTAAAGATATTAGCAGGGACCGCTTTGGCACGCACGTAATCAAACCATCGTTGCCTAATATTAATTCAAAGTTTTTATCCCAGTTTTACTGTAGAATTTTTCATACGAAAAGCTTTTTTGATAATATACAGAAAAGCGTGTAATCCTATAGTGCACTACAATAGAGACAACTAGCAATATTGAGTGCTGCTTTTTTTATGTAATCACTTCAATGTCACTCTCCGAAGTAACACCAAAAAAAATATATCTCTTTAGCAACTATGCTGCAAAACGCGCACAAATTGCGAGTCCTGTGATCAGGTTGTCACAATACCTCTATGATCAGGAGAGATGCTACTGATGTCTAGAATGCAATGGCATGCTCAATGACTATCTGACGTGCGGCACGGATGTGACGGGTGCAGATGAAGAGATTTGGAGGTATTAAAAGGGCATGATTATTGTAGACATTTAGACACGTTTACTGACTGCCCCTTCTACCCCCCCAAAAACAAGAGAAGCCAGAGAAAACTACCGGGTCGACCAGTGCTGGGTAGTAGTATTGCGATAGTATTTTCGAGGTACTTTCCAGCGTCTGTGTCTGTGTCGAGATACAGCTGAGCAACGTATCTTAATCTCAGCGGTCGAACGGGTTCACGATATGTCAATTGTACCGAATTGCACTGCCAGACCTAGGTGTCTCGTTACCTGTGTTGTCGAACATTGACATTCGTGTGTTTACCACATACTGAACACCACCTTGTTTTGAAGGGGGGGGGGGGGGTGGTCCCCGAATCTACAATGTAAATCCGTTTCATAACCTCCACCACAAAAATGAAGCCTTGTTGTCTGGTGTATTGCACGAAAAAGGAAACCACATTTAAGAACGAAAAGTACAAAAAAAAATGACGTGAATAAAAACTACTTGCAATACTGTGCATTACAGTCGGTGACAGGTTAGGAGCCCTGTGGATGCTCAGGCTTCAGCGCGAGCATATTGCCTTTTATAAAACTTTATTCCCGCGCAACCAAAGCCTGGCGAAAGGCAAGGGGCGCGTGCTAGAGGCGGAAATTCTACTGTGTACTATCTAAGCACGTCACCGTCTCTACTCTTTTTTGTTTCTATAGTGGGTCTCGTGTAGACTAATGCGGTCCGTTTTCGTTGTCCAATC
>JABSTQ010004470.1:0-33260 GCA_013358835.2 Ixodes persulcatus | reverse complement strand
ATGCTTTAGAGTCTCACTCTCATTATGGCAGGCAGCACAAGATGTGTCTGTCTCCAGAAATTTAGCCCTGTACTTCCTCGTCCTCAAAACTCCCATTCTCGCCTCAAACAGTGAAAAACTTCCCAGTGAAGTGTCAAACACATTTTTCTTTCTTATGCCATGTTTTTTTTTTCTATCTGCACATTGTTAGAGCTCATTTTTCCTGCATTCTTACCTCACACATTTTTCTTGCTGCCTCTTTAACTTCCTTTTCATTGAAGTAGGCTGCTCAGCCCCATCACTAGTGCGTAGGTATTTAAATGTAAGCTTTCGGGCTCAGTTTGTCCATTTTGTGTTTAAACTTTCCATGTATAAATACTTGAACACCTACCGTGCCCACCGCGTATCATTCATTTCGGTCAACTTTTGTTCAAATTTCAACTTACTAATTGCCTTCGTGCTCTCAAAAGACGACCAGCCCATGTACACATTCATTTGGTGTCTTTCCATGTGCTCCCAGTTCCAATCTGCCTACGCTTCTTTGTCGTGTTTCTAAACCTGATTGAACCTCTGATTTCATCCACAGTACCCCATTGCCAAAAGACAATGTGTTGTTATTCCTTTCCTTATACTCTAAACGACTTAATATTTGCGAGGACATAATTTTTTCAAATATCGCGAATCGCCTACAATTCGCGAAAATAGGTCCCGTGAACAATTACGGTAAAATGCAAACACCTTGAAATCTTTATTGAGACCCCACCGCGTCGCGAGAATTAGAATCCGCGAATTATTTTAAAACTTTAGGTTTGACCTATACCGCGAAATATTAAGCCCGCGAAAAATAAGTCATTTACAGTACCTCTTTTATATATTGTAGTTCCATGGTGCCTTGAGCTTCATATTAGATTAATTTCTTTTCCCTCTTCTAATTATATTCGCCTCGTGTTCCACTTGATAATTCCTTTCCTCATTGAGCCAAAGTCCCAGATATTTGTATTTTCCTACATGGTCAATTACAATGTCTTGTATCCTCACGGGTTCCCTCTTTTCGTCGTTAAACACCATTACTCCTGACTTGTCACTACTAAAACTTATGCCCATGGTATTTATTCCCTTCATCTCCAAATATTCCTGTTAGTTCCTGTAATGTATCCTGGTTATCTGCCATAAGTACTATGTCGCCCGCATACATCAATTTCGGTATTACCTGTACTACATTTCTCCCTCCTTCCATATAACTCACATCAAAACCTAAGTTGCACTGCTCTAATTTCTTTTCCATTTCACTGATATATATCATGAAGAGTAGAGGTGACAGTGGACAGCCCTGCCTGAGCCCTCTTTTTATTGCTGCGGGTTGTGTAGTTTCTGCTTCCCATATTATATCGACCGTATTGTCTGTGTACACACGCTTAAGAAGCCTAACCACATTTGCATCTACGTTATACTCCTTCAGCTGAGCCCATAGTTTCTCCTGGCTCATATTTTCGTACGCTCCCTTGATGTCGAAATGAGCTAACCATAAAGGTGTTTGGTTCTTCATTGCTATTTCTATACATTGTGTGGTGACGAATAAGTTATAAGGTATCCGTTTTGGAGCTTACCCAGTATTTGCGTGTCTTCTGCCCACTCCTCCATTCTCCGCTTTACTATCTGTATAGCTTATCAAATCTGTATAGAACTGGAGATACTGTTGTTGGGTGGTATAACTTAGTGTTGTCTTTGTTTCCTCTGCCTTTATATATTAGTCTCATTTTACTTAGTTTCCGATCACTAGGTACCTTCTTCCAAATTATTTCATTAATCACACGCCGTAACTTCAATTTGCTTATTTTCCCTAGTGTCCTAATGAGTTCCATGAATATGTAGTCTGGGCCTGTCCCTGTGACTGCTGCAACCTTTCTTTCTGCCTTGTCCCATTCTTTTGTGGTCGTCTTCATTGCTATACAATTCTGCTCCTCCTCTACACTGCCTCTGTCAGTGCTATCCACCGTCCCCCCCTGCTCAATCTGGGAGGAAGCCTCTTCGGTCCTCCCAAATATATTCTGCGCCTCTTCCCCCTCTACTCTTCTCCCCTCCTGTGTGGGCAGTAAATGTTGCAAACCCTCTGACTTTCTGCCCTGCGCTTTAATGTGCTCCAAAAACCTTTTTGCCACATTAATATATTTTTGTTTTATTGCCATCATCCACTGCACTTCCAATTTCGGCCCGTGGTTAAGCCGATGTCTCCCTTTTCCACTCTTGGATGCTCTCCCATTTTGATGCTACTTCAGCTGGCAATGCTTTCCTTTTCTTTGCCCACCGCTGCTCCCTGGGTGTCTCTTGGTGCCGAAACGCCTCTTGGCGCCCCTGGCGACTCGCAGCTCGTAACGCTCCGTTTCGCTCGTCCCTTGGCAACTCCCAGCTCGCAACGCTCCGTTTCGTTGGGTTAGGAGTTGGGAGTTGTGAATTGCACCTTCCAAAGCGGCAAACATGCGCGCGCTGGGCTACCTAACACATGTAGAATGTGAGTCGAGTGAGCGTTGAAATCTATACAATGGAATGAACCGCGTTTGTGTAGAATAGACGGCAGGAGACTTCATGAAGACCGTGCTAACATGAAAAAGAAAATAACTTGAACTCATAACCACAAAGCTAAACATCAAGGCCCAATAAAAGTTGTATAAAATACGCGAATACACTATTCAATTTCAAGCAAACAATATTTGCTTGATGATGCATAGTGTGTTAAGTGGAAAATTGCATAATAAAAGTTTTAATTTAATTCTTCTATCAGCCTCTTCTATCAGCCTATTTGCTGATGACTGTAACTTATAAGGAAATCATTAACGTCTCTGAAATATCTGCTCTTCAGGCCGATATTAACAACGTCACCCTCTGGTGCGATAATTGGCTTATGGAATTGAACATCTATAAATGTAGATCCATGAGAACATGTCCCGTCAAAATAGCACTTGTCCCTCCTACTGCATTAATAACTCCACCTTGCTTTATGTGTCAACCTATAAATATCTCCGAGTTCATATACGTAACAATCTCTCTTGGGATATCCATGTCGAATATATCACTAACAACGCTAATCGCTTATTAGGCTATCTCAGAAGAAACGTTTCCCTTGCCCCGGTTTCACTTAAATTGCTCCTATAGAAAACTTTAGTGCAAACCATATTTGAATATGCAGGCTATATCTGGAACGCTGGCGTCAGCCTAACATCATCCATTGATTCCATTCGAAATCGCTCCGCACGTTTTATACTTTCTAACTATCACCGTACAGCCAGCGTCCCCTCTATGAAAGCGTCTCTATATTTGCCCAGCCTCTCCTTTCGTGAAAAAATAGCTCGCCTCTGCGTATTCCACAAGATTTATCACTTTAACCCAGCACTTCGAACCTCATTATTTTCAGAACCATCATACATATCGCCGCGCATTGATCATCCACTTAAAGAAGGAATCCCCTACTGCATCACCTCCACCTTTTATGCCTCCTTACTACCCCTGACCTCCGCCAACTGGAATCGCCTTCCCGCATCCCTAGACTCACTTACTGACGCTGCTGATTTTAAAACCGCCATCAGTGATGTTCTGAATAATGTTCCATAGCGATTCTGTACCTTGTGTTTTTTTTTGTTGCCTTTTTGTATTTAATGTTCACTTTATATTGATGTAAAATTTCACTCATCTCTGCAATGCCTTCGGGCCCTGAGATAAATGAAATGAAATAAGAATTGAGAAAAAGTAATTTAAATAAAAATTGTCACCATATATATATATATATATATATATATATATATATATATATATATATATATATATATATATATATATATATATATATTATATATATATATATATATATATATATATATATATATATATATATATATATATATATATATATATACAGGGTGTTTCAGAGAACTCAGGCCAAATCGCTCCTGCGAAAACTACTCATCGCAAAGAAAAAAGGCTTGTGTCGTTTTGGTCCTGGGCTAGGGGCCCATTTAGGAAAATTATTAAAGTCCGGGATAATTAAGTTGTTAATTATTTTTGCGTAATTAACTTTTGTTAATATTGTGTTTAAGGGCATAGTTTCAATTAGAAAATTGCTCAGCATCGTCGAAAAACACTAAATCAACAAATTGCAGAACGATAGAAGGCACGCGAAGCATTTTACGACTTTCTGAAAAACCGCACAAATTCGACGGGTTTTTAAGTTTCGGTTTGCTATCAGAGCGCATCTTGGCCCCGACGGCACCGCGCCCCGTGGAGAGATAGTGCAACCAGCCTCTGCTGCGTCGCGCGATGACAGCGCAGCAGAGGTTGGTTGCACTATTTCTCCACGGGGCGCTGTGCCGTCGGGGCCAAGATGCGCTCCGATAGCAAACCGAAACTTAAAAACCCGTCGAATTTGTGCGGTTTTTCAGGAGGCTGTAAAATGCTTCGCGTGCCTTCTATCGTTCTGCAATTTGTTGATATAGTGTTTTTCGACGATGCTGAGCAATTTTCTGATTGAAACCATGCCCTTAAACACAATATTAAAAAAGTTAATTACGCAAAAATAATTAACAACTTAATTATCCCGGACTTTTATAATTTTCCTAAATGGGCCCCTGGCTTAGGACCAAAACGACACAAGCTTTTTTTCGTTGCGATGAGTAGTTTTCGCAGGAGCGATTTGGCCTGAGTTCTGTGAAACACCCTGTATATATATATATATATATATATATATATATATATATATATATATATATATATATATATATATTGTTAGAAAGAAAGAAGAACTGAGGCTCAGCCAAAAAGACCCGTGCATCTCGGACAGCAGCGGAAAAGCTCGAGGTGTGCCCGGACGGTTGCTCCAAAGATTGTACTGGCGACACCATCATATAATTACTCTTGATAGTATTAAAACCATCTATTCACCAAGAGCCTTAGAGATTGGTGGAGGTCCGTGGCTCCTTACCTCTTACATTCGCCGTCAAGACGTGGAGCGTCGTAGCGGACGCACGGCCCGTCCTTTAGCCTAGCCCGATGAAGAAGAAAACGCGATCAGGCCCCAGGATCCCACTGTGACCGTCAAACACCGCCAGCGGGACCGGCCGATATCTACGGAATGTCCTGACTGAGACGTGATGGATTGAATAAAGAATTATTAATGGCTAAGCCAGCACAACGGGCGGGATGACTCATTTAAGCTCGCCAATGTCGTGTTTGCCCTTAAGGATACTTCCCTTCGGTGGTTTGACAACCATGAAGAATCAATAAATTCCTGGGAGGGCTTCAGACAGCTTTTGCGGAGGCTTTTGGTCAACAGGAACGTCCTAAATTAAAGCACCAGATGAACTGTTCCGCCGTTAATATCGAATGCCGAGACATCAACAGCTTATATTGAAGATGTCCTCCGACTCTGCCGCCGAGTCGTCCTCCACTTGAGTAAAGATGACAAGATCTGTGATCTCTTCAAAGAACTCTCACAACAATTATTTTCCATCGTTGCTCCGAAATATCCGCATACCGTGGTCCAACTGGTCTCAAAATGTCGGGAGAATGAGCAACTGGATAACGCGCGAATATTTAAGAGGCCCTTCGATCGTCTCCCGGAGGTGTCTCATGAATCATCCCACGAAAACACCCTTGCAACCATGATACGAACTATCATCCGAGAAGAGCTGAGATTTTTTTTTTTTTTGGGGGGGGGGGGGGGGAGACAACAGCGTGAACCTTCACCTCATTCGGAACCCTCCAGTGATCGCCTTGACATCCAGTCCACGGTTCGGGACGAGCTTCGTGCTATTTTAGAGCCCCTGCGGAACGTCCCTTCCGTCGACACACCAGCCGCACCCCCCGCTACACCGCTGTGCGCATACCAGCAATGTCTACCTCCATCCGCCTCACCACCCTGGCAACCTCGTCAAACACGTCGCCGATCGGATATCTGGAGAAGTGACGACAAGCGACCGGTATGTTTGCATTGCAACACACCCAGTCACGTTCTCCGGTACTGCCGACGCCGCATGCCCAACACCAGCCTACCAGCCCCTTAAAACAGTAAAGCAATAACTCCGGAGACCGCCGCTCTTCCTATGACCACCGCCGAAATAAATTCTCTTTCCGGCCCTTCCCTGCATCTTGCTCATCATATTCAGACTACATTAACGCCGGACAAGATCTTCATGACCGCCGCTCGCCCAGCCCCGTCGCGCCAGCCCAGTCTCGCCGTGGTCGTTCACCGGCACCCTATCCTTCTCGTCGCCGCTAAGTTTCGCCCTTCAATGACCCAATCCCTTCCACCTCGCACCAGTCAAACTATATACCGCAGCCTGCATCGACAGTGGAGGTGGACTTTCACAATTTATAAAAAATCCTCCCTTTCTCGGACAAGCGAACATAACTGTAAAAATTGGACGACAGAGCTTTCACGATTTGGTAGACACTGGAGCAGCGAAATCCTGCATTACTGAACATTTTCAAAGGCGCTTGCGCAAAGTCCTTACTCCCCTTTCAGGGGTGCACCGGTTGCGTATGGGAAATGGCGAACTGGTGCAGCCGCTCGGATATTGTACAACATCATTGCATGTGAGTCGTAACCCATATGTGGTAATGTTCACCGCGCTCGCGAGCTGCATCGCAGACGTCATTCTTAAATGGGGACTTTTATCTTCAACCACCGCTTTCATTCACTGCGCCATTCGAGAAATTCACCTTAATTGTTGAGACTACCCTAGTCCCCATTCTGATTCGTCAGTCACTGCTCTTCACATAGACTATGATATAATCCTACCACCTCAGTCGGCCGCCACTGCTACACTGGTCATGACAAAATCAGTTCAAGGGTCTGTTGGCCTCATTGAAGCTATCGATACCTGTTTTAATAATAAAGCAATCGTCATTCCCTTTAATTTTGCCACAATCACAGAGGACAGATGTCACATCTGAATAACGAACACTTCGACCCAGCGCCAGATTTTTACCCCATGGTGCCGCGTCGCCACTCCTCAGGTGCATATTGAAGACGACTTTGCTGCACTTGCCACCGCCACTCACAATACCAAACCATTGACTGAAAATAATTCCAGGGAGGCAGTAGAGAACATGACGGCATCAACACTCGTCGACGCCGAGCGTCACCAGATGCACTTCCTTCTAGCTTCGTACAGAGATGTTTTCGATTTCGGGGGCGAAGTGTTAAGCCGTACCACGCTTGTTGAGAATCAGATCAATACCGGCGACTCCCCTTCACTCCGAAGCAGACCCTACCGAGTATCTGCTCCAGAACGTAGAGTGATTCAAAATCACATCACCGACATGCTAGAAAAAAGAGTGATTGAGCCATCATCTAGTCCCTGGTCCTACCCAGTGGTGCTTGTCAAAAAGAAAGACCGCACCTGGCGCTTCTGTGTGGACTATCGCCGCCTCAACAGTGACACAAGAAGACGTCTACCCACTGCCTCGAATAGATGATACCCTTGACGTGCTACACGGGTTGTCCTACTTTACATACATGAACCTTCGAAGTGGGTATTGGCAAGTTCCTCTTGCGTCTGCTGACGGGCCTAAAACAGTGTTTATAACACTTGATGACCTTTGCCACTTCACCGCCATGTCGCTCGGCCTCTGCAACGCGCCTGCGACATTGAAGCGCATGATGGACGCCCTCCTCCGTGGCCTTACCTGGAACATTTGCCTTTGTTACCTACCGATATGGTTAACATCTCTTCTACCTTTGACGAACACTTATCTTGGTTTCGTAGAGTTCTTGACTGCATGCGTACTGCTGGTTTGCTAATAAGCTCAAAGAAATGTTTTCTCGGTGCCCAGGAAATCAAAGACCTCGGCCACTTGGTCACCGCAGACGGTATACGACCGGACCCAGACAAACTGCTGGCGGTGTCGCACTTCCCTGCCCCCCACAACATCAAGCACTTACGGACAATCTTATGGGTATGCACCTACTTCCGAAAATTTATTTGGGGATTTTCTGATATTGCTGAGCCTCTCAATCACCTGTTACGGAATGGCATCGCTTCCACATGGGGTCCAAACCAACAAACGTTCTTTGAACGCCTCAAGACGGCCTTAACCTCGGCTCCAGGTTTTGGCCACTTCGCCGGAGGTCACGACACCGAAATCTGAACTGATGCCAGTGGCCATGGAATAGGCGCTGTTCTCGCCCAAGCTCACAGCGGCCAGCAGCGCGTCATTGCATACGCCAGTCGAACCCTAACCAAAGCTGAACGCAACTTTTCTACCACCGAGAAAGAATGCTTAGCCGTCAGTTTCGCCTTTACTTATATGGGTCCCCATTCCGTAACGTAACTGACCACCACGCCCTTTGTTCGTTGGCTAGTTTGAAAGACCCCTCGGGACGTCTTGGTCGCTGGTCATTAAAGCTCCAGGACTACATCTCCACGGTTGTCTACAAATTAGGTAAGCGGCACCTCGACGCCAACAGCATATCTTGATGTCCGCTTCCAAACGACGCGCACCTTCCTTTTCACACACAAAGGCCAGATGACACAGCAACGCTAGACAATATCGATTTGGCTACAGCGCAACTCTCAGACCATTCCCTGCAACCACTGATTTATTATTTGCTAGGTCAACCAACATTGTGCACTAAACGCACCAAACGACACGCCCGTCTATTCACTCTTCGTAATGACATTCTTTATAGACGGAACTACGAGCCCCAACGACGACCATGGCTCCTTGTGGTTCCACGACAGCTACAAACAAAAAATAATAATAGCAACAAATCAGGACGACCCCACAGCCGGACACCTTGGATTTTCCAAAAATTATTTCAGAATGCGTGGAAACGTTTTTTTTTGGACTGGTGTGCACCGTACTATTAATAATTATGTGCGCGCATGCCCTTTATGTCAAGCAAAGAAACGACCCACAACTGCCCCTCCCGGACCACTTCGGCCACTTTTTCATCCAAGCCACCCATTTCAGCACATAGGACTCGGCTTCCCCGGTCCGTTCACCCAGTCTCAAGGAAAGAGTCGATGGATAATTGTAGCTATCGACTACCTAACCCGGTATGCCGAAATAGAAGCGCTCCCCGCCGCCACAGTTCATGCAGCGCATTTTTTTCTTCATTCCGTCCTCCTCCGACATGGTGCCCCCCAATCCATCATCACGGACTGCGGAACGCCGTTTGTAGCAAGCCTTCTTCGAGAAGTCTGCCACCTTGCAAACACAATTCATAACGTCACCGCTGCATATCATCCATAAACAATTGGCTGGGCGGAGTGGTTCAACCACACTCTGACCGACATGATCTAAATGTATATCAAAGATGATCAAGGCAACTGGGATTTAATTTCACCATACGTTACATATGCCTACAATACCAGCGGTCAAGCCACCACGGGTTACTCTCCGTATCACCTCCTGTATGCACGCGATTCGTTGTCCACAATCGACAGCCTTCTGCCATATATAGACGACTCTTCGCTGGATGTTTACACCCAAGTTATCCTCTAATACGCGGATGATGTTTGGCAACTTTCCCGCATTCAAAAATTAGAATCACAGCAGCAACGAATTATTCGATACTCCGGGCACCTCACTCCGGTTACCTACAACATTGGTGACGAGTTTCTCATTTGGACACCTTTTCGTAAGCCCGGAAGATGCGAAAAGTTCCGAAAACAATTCACAGGCCCCTTTCGCATCTCTCGCCACCTGTCCCCGACAAACTATAAAGTGACTCCCGTCATTCCGCCCAGGGACAACCGCTCTAAACCTACTGACGTCGTCCGCATCGCCCAACTCAAACGCTACCGCCGCCAAGTTGCCTAGCTGCAAGGCCTGCGGACCGGTTCTTGTTCAACGGGGAGATGGCTGTTAGGAAGAAAGAAGAAGTGAGGCTCAGCCAAAAACGCCCGCGCATATCGCGCAGCAGCGGAAACGCTCAAGGTGTGCTCGGGCGGTTGCTCCAACGATTGAGCTGGCGACACCATCATACTGAATCTCTCTTCATTGTATTAAACCCATCTATTCACCCCGAACCACAGTGTCGTGGAACCACCTTCCAGCGTCTGTGGTATCAATATCTGACAGCGTTGCTTTCAAAAATTGCCTTAACAATGTTCACATTTCAGCGTTTCACTAATATGTACATATTGTTTTGCATTCATAGGTTGTTATTTATTGTATGTTGTTGAATTCCACTGATGTAACCCGCTCCCCTCTGTAATGCCTTCGGGCCCTGAGGGAACTTTTAAATAAATAAATAAATAAAAGAGCCTTACTGTATATATATATATATATATATATATATATATATATATATATATATATATATATATATATATATATATATATATATATATATATTCTTCCTGACGAAGGCCGGACTCCGGCCGAAACGTCGAAGATTAAATCGTCCGTTGTTGCTGTTTTCACCGAGGGTTTTTTTCTTCCCAGTTATATACCCACGCCTTCGGCCTCCCGCCACCATGCCCGTTGTATATATATATATATATATATATATATATATATATATATATATATATATATATATATATATATATATATATATATATATATATATATAGGAAAGTAAACGTACCTCGAAGCTTTTCGTGGAGTTTTATTACATATAGGTCGACGTTTCGGCCTGAGCCAGACCTTTTTCGAGACTGGTACATGAGATGTCAGATTGACGCTCCTTGACTACGTCACCTGGTATCCCAAACATCTGGTTTCTCTCAAGAGTTGACGGTGGGGGAGGGAGGAGGAGGTGGGGGTGGGAGGAGGAGGGGCAGCCACAAGAACAGCCGGCGCCAAACTCTCGCCGGAAGAGAAAAAAAAAACAAAAAACACAACAGCTTTCGAGAAAAATGCCTCGAGCGGTGTCCGAGCGGTGTACCAGCCGCCCCCTCTGTCCGTGAAAAAACACACATATACATTTCCCCTCCTCACGTAATGAACTTCAAGAAAGGGAAGACGAGGGTGGTTCTGGACTTCCCCGCCGAAAGAGGGAAAATAAACAAAAAAGAACACGGTTGCAGCTTCTGAGAAAACCTGCCCCAAGCGGTGTACGAGCGGTGCACGAGCCGCCTCCTCAATGCGTAAAGAAAACAAAAAAAAAAAAACACACACACATACATATCCCTTTTTTTTTACATAATAAACTTCAAGACGGGGAAGACGAGGGGAGGTTGTGGACTTTAAAACCGATATGACTGCTCAAGATGTGTTAACTGCGTGCATGAACGTCATTATTCCAGGGTGTTCATTGATCCCAGCTTTAATAGTGTTCAACTTGTAAATTAAATATGACTCCCTCTGCTCGCGATCCCGGTTAGTTTTAAAACCAGATTGTAGAAATGTCACCTCAAGCTTATCGAATGAGTGTCCGGAAATACTCATGTGTTTTGAGAAGGGGATACTTGGGCGGGATCTTACATGGGACCTATGATTATTGAATCTTAAGCGGAAAGGTGTCATCGTCTGGCCCACGTACTGCGTATGGCATTTGCCACATTCTAATTTAGGTATACGACGTTACTTGTATCGCAGTTTAAGTTCCCGTAAATTTTGTAGGTAAAGTTGGAATTTGTACTCTCTGCGTTTTCTCTCGGCGTCACGTGCTTACATACCTCGCAGCCCTTCTTACCGCATGGCCGACTCCCAGTGCTCTTAGAGATAGTTGTTTTTGACTTAACTATGTCATCATTAAGATTACGCAATCGTCGATACACCACTCGGGGAACGGTTGTAAAAACATTTTTTAGGCGTTCACTCTGCTGTACGATGTTGAAATGTTTTTTTAAAATATGACTGACGTTAGGGGACCTATGCGGAGGGCAAGTTCGTCTGCTTCTTGCGCAGGGGGTAGTGGTGACGTCAGAACGCCGAGCCCTGATTGGCTGATCGCGACCCCCCTATATGAGCGTCGTCTGCTCCTTTGCAACGTCGTCTGCTCGCAACGTCGTCTGCGTCTGTCTTACCTTTCCTGCGACTTTTGGAAGTGCAGAGGCCAGATTCACAAAACCATGTTACGCCGAAAGAGTGCGTAAGACAAAACGTGAGAACAAATTCGTATTCACAAAACGAAATTATCCTAAGTTTTGCTCAGGTTGCGACGGAATCCTACGACGATCAACTCAGCATGGCCGACAGCGTCGCTCAGTTACTTGGTCGCGACGACCAACGGACGTTTATTTTTGTATGTGCTCTTCTCACGCGTCCCGACTACAAGCAGCAAGCAAAAAAGTAAAAAGTACTTGAAATAAACTACGACGAACAAGAACGCTGGATCCACAAACACCCGGGAAATGCTCCAACGACCACGATTCCACCGACCCCGAGTAAGCGAGCTCGGCTGATAGGCCTAGCAGGCACAGCGGTGCTCCGACGATCCTTGGCCAAGACCGTCTGCCCACGACCGGCTGGCGTGCTGAATGGAATATTCCCGCGCGACCCTTGTGAACCCTTCAATCTCTTCCTCTTGTCATCTCCTTGTTTTCCGAGGCAGCGGTGACTCTCGCCGGTGAAAAAGCGGGGAATCTCCGACAGACGCAGGAAAGGTAAAGCAGCCATCGCTTTGACTAAAGCAGACGACGTTAACTGCGCCAACCCGCCGACGCCGTTAAAGAGTGAGGAGTCTCGCCGCACACGAAAGGAGGGAAAAAGTATTTGGGAGGGAACTTGCTGACACTCACACGCTCACTCTCGGTCTTAGCAAACAAACCTCGGCGCCTCGGGACACCTTGCCAGTGAGTCCTTTGACTTCCATCCTTGGTGCGCGTCTGCTAGTTGTTAGACAAAAACAGCGTACCGCTCGAGTTCATTCGTCTGCCCTCTCTGAAAGGCGAATTCGAGCTCGCTCGTAAAGACTTGCACTTCCGGAAGTCGCAGGAAAGGTAAGACAGACGCAGACGACGTTGCGAAAAGACGACGTTGCAAAGGAGCAGACGATGCTCAGATAGGGGGGTCGCGATCAGCCAATAAGGGCTCGGCGTTCTGACGTCACCGCTACCTCCTTTCTCATGCGCAGAAGACGAAAATGAGCCCACTTGCGAGGCGTATTGCTGAAGGTCAGCACGAGGTTGGCTTGTCGGCCAGTTTCTGTCTGGGAGCATTGTTCGCTTAGTAACTCATCACGATCAAGAGCTTGCGCCTTTTTGATTGCATCGTCTATAATTGGTTCAGGGTACGTTTGCTCTTTTAATACTTGGCGTAGTTGGTCCGCGTTGGCGTTGAAGCCGTTGTCGCTCGAACACACGCGTCTGAACCTGTGGGCCTGACCATAGGGTATACTAGTTTTGCAAGGGCGAGGTTGGCAGCTGTCGGAGTGCAGGTATTTTTGGCGGTCAGTCGACTTTCGATAGAGTTCAGTGACTAGTTTGCTGCCCTCTATTATTACCCTGACGTCTAGAAAATGAACTTCGGTTTTGGAATAATTATGAGTCAAACTGATAGAAGGGTGCTCAGAGTTAAAAGCCTCGATAAAGAAAAGGAGCGCTTCCTCTTTGTGTGGCCAGATTATAAATATATCATCAATGTATCTTTTGTAAAACATCGGTTGGAGGGGGTAGCTCGAAAGAACGTTAGACTCTAGGTTACCCATGAAGATATTTGCGTAATTTGGGGCCATTTGTGTTCCTATCGCGGTGCCGCTAGTTTGGAGAGAGAAATTTCCGTCGAATTCAAAGCCGCTTAGTTCGAGCACGAGACCAGCGAGAGCGGCCAGAACACTGCCATCTGGAAGGTCGTCTTCCCTGTAGCTATTATACGTTCGCACGAGCGATTCAATGCCATCCGCATGTGGGATATTTGTGTGCAGGGCCGATACGTCCATTGTTACAAAACGTACATCCCTGGGTACCTCCAACTTTGAGATTTTTCTAAGGAAGTGATTTGTGTCACGGACGTACGATGGAAATGTCGGAGGGATGTTTTTGATTAGGTTGTCAATGAAGCTAGATATCGGTTCGGTTAGGGTCCCTGATCCGGATATGATGGGGCGCCCCGGGTTGCCTTTTGTGTGAATTTTTGGTACCATATAAAATCGGCCTGGGACGACGTGTTTGGCAGTCAGAGCATTTAATGTGTTAGTGTTGATTTCACCTTGTTCCTCCAGCCTGACAAGCCGCTCATGTATAATTTCGGCATGCTGCTTGGTGGGATCATCTCTGAGTCTGGAATAGAATTTGGTATCGTTAAGTTGTCTATATCCTTCCTTAAGGTAGTCAGTGGTGTTCAGAATAACTACGGCGCCGCCCTTGTCGGCGGGTTTGATAATAATGTCCTTTCCATTGCTTAAGGCCTTGAGAGCGTTGCGCTCTGAAAGAGAGAGGTTAAAGGGCCTGGGTTGTGGCAAATGCCATAAGCAGTACGTGGGCCAGACGATGACACCTTTCCGCTTAAGATTCAATAATCATAGGTCCCATGTAAGATCCTGCCCAAGTATCCCCTTCTCAAAACACAAGAGTATTTCCGGACACTCATTCGATAAGCTTGAGGTGACATTTCTACAATATGGTTTTAAAACTAACCGGGATCGCGAGCAGAGGGAGTCATATTTAATTTACAAGTTGAACACTATTAAAGCTGGGATCAATGAACACCCTGGAATAATGACGTTCATGCACGCAGTTAACACATCTTGAGCAGTCATATCGGTTTTAAAGTCCACAACCTCCCCTCGTCTTCCCCGTCTTGAAGTTTATTATGTGAAAAAAAAAGGGATATGTATGTTTGTTTTTTCTGTTTTTTTTTTTTTTTTACGCATTGAGGAGGCGGCTCGTGCATTGCTCGTACACCGCTTGGGGCAGGTTTTCTCAGAAGCTGCAACCATTTTCTTTTTTGTTTACTTTCCCTCTTTCGGCGGGGAAGTCCAGAACCACCCCTCGTCTTTCCTTTCTTGAAGTTCATTACGTGAGGAGGGGACATGTATATGTGTGTTTTTTCACGGACAGAGGGGGCGGCTGGTACACCGGTCGGACACCGCTCGAGGCATTTTTCTCAAAAGATGCTGTTTTTTTTTTTTTTTTTCTCTCTCTTCCGGCGAGAGTTTGGCGCCTGCTGTTCTTGTGGCTGCCCTCCTCCTCCCACCCCCACCTCCTCCTCCCTCCCCCACTGTCAACTCTTGAGAGAAACCAGATGTTTGGAATACCACGTGACGTAGTCAAGGAGCGTCAATCTGACATCTCATGTACCAGTCTCGAAAAAGGTCTGGCTCAAGCCGAAACGTCGACCTATATGTAATAAAACTCCACGAAAAGCTTCGAGGTAGGTTTACTTTCCTATGCACTTTTCGTCGTCCTACGCAACAGTATTTTTCTATATATATATATATATATAGGGTGTTTTTTTTTAAGCTTAACAGCATTTTTAAAAACAAACCATGAAAGCTAGGTTAATGCGGTCTGCGCAGGTGAGTTATAAGGCCAGGGGGACATAGTATAGGGGACTAATCATAACGATCAGTCGGCTGATTAGTTAAAATTCGTTAATTAACTTTTTAATTAATGAAAATAGACATATAGTTCCAATTAGAAACTTTCTCAGCGTCATCGAAAACCACTAAATCAGTAATTTTCAGAAAGACTTTGAACGTGTGAGAAGCGTAGTAGTACACGAAAGTTGCCGCTCGTGGAGCAGGTACAAGGCTGGGGCTAGATAAGCGACGGAAAAATTGCGCGGGCGCCTTATCGCAACCGCTAGCTTTGTACGTGCTCCACGAGTGCTAACTTTAGTGCACTACTACGCTTCTCACGCGCTCAAAGTCTTTCTGAAAATTACTGATTTAGTGGTTTTCGATGACGCTGAGAAAGTTTCTAATTGGAACTATATGTCTATTTTTATTAATTAAAAAGTTCATTAACGATTTTTAACTAATTAGCCGACTGATCGTTACGATTAGCCTCCTATATTATGTCCCCCTGGCCGTATAACGCACCTGCACAGACCGCATTAATCTAGCTGTCATGGTTTTTTAAAAAGAATTCTGTTAAGCTTAAAAAAAAACACCCTGTATATATATAGTGCGTTGTTGTTGCATCCACCCCCCCCCCCCCCCCCCCTTTTACTCTTGTTTGTTTCATTGCTGGTTTGTTTGATTCCTGTTTATACCGCCTTCAAAACCTTTTTTTTTTTCTTTTTTTTTTAAAGTCGCGGGATTCTTGTTTTTCGTGTGGGGAATGCGTCCTTCCCGTGTCTCTTCCGCTGCCCCGACCGCGGAGCGCCCCGGGGGTTAGGGGTCAGGCCGTCTTCGTCGGAGGCGACGCTGGTTTTGCCTCTCGGCTAATTGGATAACTGAACCAACCCTCCTCCTCACCTTTTTTTTGGTATGTTTTTGCTGTTATTGTTTACTTTGCGGGACTACAGAAAAATCGTGTTGAGTTCCCACAATCGTCATTCTGAAGAAGAGAGGCCTCCTCTCGAAATGTCAATAAACCTTTCCCTGTTTTTGTTCAGTCCATGGATGTTACTTATATATATATATATATATATATATATATATATATATATATATATATATATTTATATATATATATATATATATATATATATATATATATGGTGTTTTTTTATTGTTTCATTATTTTGGGGGAAAAAAAACAGGGGAAGCTACACAAATACCGTTTATACAGACGAGTTACCCGCCAGGCGGACATAATATTCCACAAAGAATGCAAGCAAAACCGAACAGATTAATTAAAATTCGCTATTTAACTTTTTAATTAGTGAACATAGACATATCGTTTCAATTAGAAACTTACTGAGCGTCATCGAAAACCACTAAATCAACTCTTTTTAGAAAGACTTGAAGCACGTGGGAAACTCGAGGGCGCGCCAAAGTTGCCACTCGTGAAGCAGGCGCAAAGCTAGCACTGGTGGAACGCAATAATGATCTAATCAACCGCACTCCGCCACTGCTAGCTTTGCGCCTGCTTCACGAGTGGTAACTTTAGTGCGCCCGTGAGTTTCGCACGATCTACAAGTCGTTCTAAAAAGAGTTGATTTAGTGGTTTTTGATGACGCTCTGTAAGTTTCTAATTGGAACAATATGTCTATTTTCACTAAATAAAAAGTTAATTCACAAATTTGAATTATTAGCCGACTTATCGCAAAGATTTGCCACCCACATATTTTACTCCTGGCCGTATAACTCACCGGCACAAACCGCATCAGTGTAACGTTCCCGGCTTTTTTTTTTTTTAACAAATCTGTAAAGCTAAAAAAAAAACCCACCCGGTGTATATACACTGTAAAAAAACAGAAAACGCTTGGCAAGTCTCTTGCCACGAATTTTCTGTTTTCGCCTGTTTCCATGTTTTCATACTTTCCGTTAAAATCATAGCACTTCCTGTACTTGGATTTTTATGAAAAAAAAGAAAAGACTTTCTGTTGCCGAATTTCGGAAAAACCGGCTTCTGTTAAAACAAAGGGGGTCTGTTCTGGGACTTTGTAAAAAGATCGACTTTCAATTTTTGAATTTTGTGAAAAAACGGTTTCTCTTAAGAAGGAAACAAAGTTTCTGTTCCAGAGCTTTGTAAGAACACAACTTTAAAAAAATTAACAAGAAAAACTTAGTTTTTATTAAAACATGTAACAGAGTTTACATAATAAAAAAATAAGTGCCTTAGACTTAGAGAATCGAAAAAAAAAATCTGTTAAACCCGAGTCCTACTAAAGCGACATAAGCAACAGCCGACACAGACAAGACGCGAGTGCGTGCAGCTTGAATGCAAAGCGAAGTTTGGTAGGCTTGCGATCAGTCATGCTGCCTTTGTCCGCGCTCGGGGCTCAGACTAAATGAAATTTATTGAACATACCTACTTCGACTCTTAACTCTGCTCTCTTGTGCTCTTAACGATGACATTTCCTGAATATAAACCTGGTATTCTTTAAACGGACAAAAATATTGAAGGGAGCTTCCACTAGGGCACTCTTGATAGTGCCATTAGCTTACTTGACGTGGTGGCCACAAGGAAAACAGATGTATTAATTAACCTTTTCGTAAGAAAAATAAGCAAATAGTTACAATTAGAAACTTGATGAGCATCGTCAGAAACCACTAAATCGTTCAAATTTAGAGACTAGGAGCGCATGAATTGTTTTGCTGGCTCCTGCAAATGTGTCGCGACCTCCAAGTTTTTCCGTCTTATCGTTCACATTCTCGCTCTGCCAGCCTAGCGCCTGCATTAAAAGTGGTAACTTTTGTGAAATACCACATTTTGTACGTCCTCCCAATCCTTCTAAAATTAACTGATCTAGTGATTTCCGATTATGGTCAGCAAGTCTCTGACTGGAACTGATTATTATTATTGTATGCAAAACTATTTAAAAACTTAATTATCCTACGCTCTACGTGCCTCATTAAATGGTTCCCTTGACTATGACTAATGTTGTGCCAACCCCATTTCTGTGAGCTGCATAGTTTTTACATTAAATGACTATCAAAACAATGCACGTGCCCTCAACAGTTCTAATAAACAGATTTAGTGGCTTTCGACCTTGGCCGGCAAGTTTCTAATTGAAAGAATATGGCTCCCTTTACTAATTAGAAGTTAATTAAAGCTATCGGTTAATTAGCCACCTTCTTGCACAAGCAACCTTGTTTGTAGAGCCCTCCAAGTCGAGTAAGGTAATTGCAAAATGAAGCTACCTAATGAATCTTCTTGTTTTGAAAATTTGCTACAGCTAAAAGTAAACACTCAGTGTAGGGTGGCCTAATTTGTGGTCGGCTGTAAACTGGTCCCTAAAAGTTAGCTTCTGCACACAGCTAGATCAAAATTTAACCAAACATATATTTTAATGGCACAAGTTATCTTGTAAACTCGGAAATTATAGATTCATTTCTGTGAGAAACAGCAACACTATTCCTCTAAATCTCTATTGGTCGAGTGTCATCTTATAAGTACTTATAGGTGTTCATATTGCGTCCAGTCTATCTTGGGAAACTCACACACAGTACATAACAAGTAATGCGAATCGTATGCTAGGCTTCCTCAAACGAAATTTTCCGTCTGTCCCTGTATCTCTAAAACTCCTCCTATACAAAACACTTGTTCGTTCAAAACTGGAATATGCCTCTGCCATTTGGGACCCCTGTACTGACGTATTAACATCTGCAGTCGAAGCCATTCAAAATAGATCTGTTCGCTACATCCTTACTAATTATCACCGCACCGTCAGTGTAACATCCATGAAACTAACTTTGGACCTGCCCAATCTTGCACTCCCGGTCGTGAATTCTCCCGTCTGTGTCTATTTCATAAGGTCTTTCATAATCCTTCCTTACGTGGCAGACTGCTAACTCCACCTTCCGACATCTCTTCACGTCTTGATCACCAACACAAGATGGGTCTTCCTGCCTGTAAGACTACTACTTTTTACAATTCTTTTATTCCCAAATCAACGGCCTCATGGAACCACCTTCCATCGTCCGTGGCATGTATAACTGATCACATCAACTTTAAGCGTTGTCTACATAATCACATTCCTGCATCTCATTAGAATTGTTGTGTTTTTGCCCTTAGGTTTTGTTTTCTATTCTTTTTTTTTGTATTTAACCTGTTAACCCTTTCCCCTCTGTAATGCCTTCGGGCCCTGAGGGATCATTAAAAAAATAAATAAAAATGAATTAAATAAAATGACACAGACAACCAAGTCGCATCGACTCTGTTAGAGTCAGTTGATCGCTCGATTCGAACCGCGCCCGTTGCGAAAGGAGTCCTCCATTTTATGTGAAATGCGAGCACTCATTTCGCAGCGGGCTCTAACTGCTTACTGCGACATGGTCGCCTGCATCAGTGCCCGCCATAGAGGCTACAAAGATGTTATTCCTTATTTCTCACAGAAATTGATCTATTCTTTAGAAGTTCTCGAGGTGATGTGCACCACGAGAGTACACTTGTGGTGAAACGTTTGAGCTAGCTACACACAGATTCCAATTTTTCCGATGCAATTAAAAGCCTAACGCTCCATTTATGAGACCCTATATACCCCTAAGCACATTTGATTCCTTCCCTTTGCCTTCCTTGGGCCTAAAGATGACATTTCCGAAACATACTTTTTTATTTAAATCAGGAAGGTTTTAGGAATATGTCCGCTTAAAAAGCACGCTCATCCAGATACGCCATCAGCTTGGCAACTGTGGGTGACACACAGTGTTCCTTCTTCTTCCTTTTAACAATCTTGGTGTGTCTCGGTGGGTAGATGTTTGCAATAACCCTGAAATCAAACAAACATATCTTTTTACTATAGCATTCATTCGAATGGAACCTATATTACTTAAATATACAGAGAGGTTATGGAATGCTGGCCAAAACTTTCCTACAAAAACTATCCGTTGCATAGGAAAAATATGGATGCGATGTCGGTGAGTGCTAACGACCAATTTGGCAGATGCCATTGATATGGATAATCAAGTGCCTAATAGACTCATTTCAAATAAGGTTGCCAAAGTGTTGTGAAGCAGAAATCTTGGTTGCCGCCATGTTTAGGATGTTTGAACTGCCGGCGGGAATTCTGCGCATCGCCACATATTAAGTAATTATTTTGTGGAAAGTGCGCCTGGTCGCTTATTAAAGTACACAGGATGTTACAGTTATCTGGAACCGCGCTTTATAAAAGCAGAGCATTACAAACGAATGGAACCAACTGTATGTTCTTAGCAGACGTCTTGCCAGAGCCAATATCTTTCTTATTGTGCCTAATTCGATAATTACGACTAGTAAGGTAGTGCTTTAAAGATTTAAAGGAAAAGGTGTCGATTGGAAAGTTTTAGAGAGCCTAAAGAAACACCCAATAGAGGAGTTTGCAATGTGGTGCACCTTGAGTGTTTATTTTATCCTGAGCTAAAAACACGCCCGCTCGCAGCGCACGCGGTCGCTGCGATTATGGGAGCGCATTGTCATGTGGTATTTCTTCGCATTTCGTGGGCGTTTTTCGAAGGGTGGAGAAAAAAAACACGTAAGGTGTACCATGTTCAAGCACCTCCATCAAGTGCTCCTTAAAGCTCTCTACAAGTTTCCAATTGACACCTCTGCCCTTAAATCAATATTTAGTTAATTAGTGTCAATGAATTAGTTAATCAGGCTCAACAAAAAATACTTTCTTTCGCAAAATGTCTGCTAACAACACACAGTTGGTTTCAATCACTTAGAGTGATCCGTTTTTGTTTAAAGCTTGCTTGAGAATTAAAACAGATTAAACGTAAATGAGAACAAAACCCTACTCCCGAACTTGCCAAACAATAGATTGTTTAATAGCGTGCCAAGGAAAAAGACATTTTTTGCAAAAAAGGGGATTTCTCTAAAATAATCTTAACAAAAATGCTGGCTAGAGGAGCATGGCAACTGTGATAATCAGCCACGTTTACATTCGAATGAACACTTGTGTTACTTTTATTATGCGATTTTTGCTCCAGCTGTTTGTTTTCACAATTATTTCATGTTTCGCGTATATCAGTAGAAAAAAAAGGTAAGTTCTGTCAGTCGATCGACTTATTGAGCATGCAAAAAGGTTGTCTTGTCGGGAACTTCAGCACCACTGGGAGTGGTTTAGCCTGGCTAAACCACTCCAAGTGCTAGTTGGCTAGTTTCAGTCAACAAACTTGTTGCATATTTCAGAGATGTGCAATCTTAAAGTGCACGCCTGTTCTTCCCTCCCCCTTTACTCGTCCGGATGTATATTAGTTGTCATTTCTTGCAAATTAACTCAGCTGCAGTTGAGACTTCATACTGTGATCTTTGCTTCTCATCATCCTAGCATCACAGTGTAATCTAGAATGTGGACAATGAGAGCATGGGCCTCGTGAAGCTGAAGTGCTGATGGTGACACTGGCACTGCCTTTAAAATATTTTACTATTAACTTTGACGTGCAAGTTCTCTTTGGCACGCTTCTCATGAATATTAAATGAGAGTGAAGAAACCAGAGGTATATTCAATTTCTTTACCGCGGAGACTATTTATACTATGAAATATTTATATCAGTATACATCGCAGATCTGTCCCGTCGGTGTGTTCTGCCTCGAGCCCCTTTGCACGCGTGTCCCTTCTTCTTTCTCTGCCAGCCCAGTTGGCTTGTCAGCTACAGAAGCTCCCCCCCTAGCAAGAAGGTCCAGGTTAGGATCTGCTTGCGAGTAGGGTCGGATGCCATCTAACAGACGGTCGCCGGTTTCGAGGGGTTTTGTGGCATGTCAGGAAAGTTGTGAGTCTCGTTCCGCTTTTGATTGGTTGGCAAAACGGGCGTAAAGAACTCGGGAACTTAAAGTGTTCGCATGGAATGTAGTGTGCGGGGCAGTCAGTGTTCACATGAGGGGGGTGGTGTCGTTTGTTCGAGTATGGAGAACAGTTCGACGTAGTCAGGTGCATACACTGGTTGGTGTCTATGAATGCAGGCTTCAGTCTATCTACTGACACGGTTTCGTTGCGTCCATTGATATCAAGGTGGAAATACTTGTCGTGACGGTCAATGACGTGGAAAGGACTATAGTACGGAGACTCTAATTGCTTTCAAACTGCGTATCGACGAACAAATACGTGGGTGGAAGTGATGAGGTCGTCAGGAACGTACGATTGTTTAGGTCGTTGCCCCCGCGGGGCTACCGGCTGAAGAGCACGCATGGCGGCTCGAAGATGGGTCACATAATCGGTAGGATCACCTTCCGAATATTTGTGGGTGCATTTGAAAAACTCTCCTGGAAGGCGAAGCTGTCCTCCATAGACAAGTTCCGCCGGGGTGCAATTGATGTCCGTTTTATGTGTCGCACGGAGCCCGAGAAGCACCATGGGAAGTAGTGTGCTCCAGTGAACGCGATCCTCCTGAGCTTTCAGTGAAGCCTTGAGGGTTTGGTGAAAGCGTTCGACGATGCCGTTGCTGATGGGGTGGTATGCAGTCGTTCGAATTCGTGTGGTTCCAAGAAGTGCCGAAAGTTCACGAAACAATGCGGACTCAAACTGTCTGCCTCTATCGCTAGTCACAGATGACGGTACCCCAAAGCGGGCTATCCAACCAACCACAAAAGTCTTCGCTATCGTTTGAGCAGTTATGTCTGGCATGGGTATCGCTTCCGGCCAGCGGGTAAATCTGTCCATACATGTCAATATATATTTGTGACCGTCAGATGGTGGAAGTGGGCCTACGATGTCCAAATGAACGTAATCGAAACGAGCAGTCGGCAATGGAAAGGTCGTGGCGGGCGCCGATGTGTGCCGATCGACCTTTGCCCTTTGACAGCTAAGGCAAGTTCGTGCCCAGTTTTGGACGTCCTTATTGATCCCTGGCCACACAAACCACTGCGTTGGGAGGCGTTGTGTCGCTCGAATTCCCGGGTGTGCCAGTGAATGTAGGGACTCGAAAGCTTGACGTCGAAACGCCTTGGGTACGAAGGGCCGTGGTACAGGTGATGAGCAGTCACAAATAATAGGCTTGTCACACAGTGGAAGGGAAATATATTTAAATTCTAGGCGTGGATGCGAGGCTTGGAGCTGTCGAAGTTCCCTGTCGTCTTTCTGAACGATTGCCATAGCTTGAAAATCGATAGCTGTTGGTATGATCGAGGAGCAGGAAGATGTCGTGATGCGTGACAGCGCGTCAGCAGGAGCATTGTCAGCAGGAGCATTACATGGCGAATGTCCGTCGTGAACTCGGAGATATACGCCATCTGGCGTATCTCGCGGGGGTGAATTTGTCGCTGGCAGACGTGAGCGCAAAGGTAAGTGCCTTGTGGTCGGTAAGGATGTAAAAATCTCGACCGTCCTAGAAATGCCGAAAGTGTTTGATAGCTTGGTGGATTGCGAGAAGCTCGCGGCCAAAGGTGCTAAACCGACTCTCTGTTGGTGTGAGTTTCCTTGAAAAGAAAAAGATTGGTTTTCATTCATTGTGAAAATTTTGTTGCAGAACTGCGCCTATCGCGACGTTTGATGCGTCTACCATGATGTTGATGGGTGCATTGTTCTGTGGGTGGGTGAGAAAAGCCGCGTCGGCTAGATCATGTTTAATGCAAGAAAATGCATGGGAGGCTGTTTCGGACTACGTAAGTGGTGTGGAGTCGCGCTTGGCGCCTTTCAGAAAGTCCGTAAGAAGCAGCAAGGTTGAGGCGCAATTCGGAATGAAGCGGCGATAGAAGTTGATCAATCCCAAGAACTCCCGGAGTTGCCGAACTGTTAAGGGGCGTGGAAAGTTTCGAACAGTTTCTACTTTTTCAGGGAGAGGACGAACTCCGCGTTGATCCACTTGGTGACCGAGGAAAGTTAATTCTGTTACGCCAAATTCGCATTTAGCGTTGTTGACGATCAAGCTGTATTCCTCTAGGCGTTCAAAGAGAAGTCTAAGATGTTCGAGGTGTTACTCTTCACTGGAGCTAGAAACGAGCAGGTCGTCTACGTAGGCGTAACAGAAAGCAAGTTCTTGGGTGACATTGTTGACAAATCGTTGGAATGTCTGCGCTGCGTTCCGGAGGCCGAGCGGCACGCGCAGATATTCATACAAACCGAACGGCGTAATAATTGCAGTCTTCGGAATGTCGGACGGCTCGACAGGTATTTGGTGATAGGCCTTCACCAAGTCTATCTTTGAGAATATTGTTGCGCCATGCAGGGAGCTTGTGAAGTCCGCTATGTACGGTAACGGGTAGTGGTCGGGAACTGTGGCGTTGTTGAGTACCCGGTAGTCGCCGCAGGGTCTCCAATCTCCAGGCTCTTTTTTCGGCACCATATGGAGTGGTGACGCCCAGGGACTTGAGGACGGGCGAATGATTCCCATCTCGAGCATGTGCTCAAACTCCTGGCGGGCTACTTTGAGACGATGTAGTGCCAGTCGTCGTGCGCGTGCATGGGTGGGTGGTCCAGTCGTCACAATGTGGTGGGTGATGTCGTGTTTAACAGGACGTTGGAAATTGCTTGGGCGCGTTAAGCTTGGAAACTCTTGAAGTAGCTTCTGGTAGGGAGACTGAGGGGTGAAGCATCCCACACATTCAATGATGGGAGTGGTGCATGCGATTCCCTGCACTACCAGATTTGTTGTCGCATCTATTAGTCGTTTGCCCTGCATATCGACCATCAGGTTGTAGTGGCGAAGAAATTCGGCGCCAAGAATTGGATACGATACGTCAGCAACTAAAAAGATCCATCGGAGAACTCTTCGTAGCCCGATGTTAAGGGTCATGGTCTGTTTGCCGTATGTGGCGATAGGCGTCCTATTTGCGGCTTGTAGAATGGAAGGCGTTTGCTTGGATATTTTTGCAACACCACAGCTGGGTACAACGCTTACCTCTGCACCGGTGTTGACAAGGGAACGGAAACCAGAGTCATGATCAGTTATAAAGAACAAGCGGCTAGGGTGGTTACCGGCACCACTCGCCGCCTCTAGTGGTGGGTTGACGCATTTCCCGAGGCTGAGCAGGGGAAGACCCAGTTGCGGGCGTCTTCTCCGAAGGTTCGGTGGTACCAGCAAAGCCTAGTCTACGGTGGTTTCGCCCGGGTTGTGGCCGCAGACACGCGGCGAGGACTAGTTGAAAGGCGTCACTTGTGTGATGAAGTAGAGCGGGTTGCGATGGCTGATATCCGCACTGAGAGGTTTTGCATCTCCTGATGGAACTCCTCTCGTATGTCTTCGAGTGTGCAAGGTGTATCGCAAGGCGCCGCTTCCGAGAGGTGCGGCCGCTGATCCTGAAGAACGGCGACCTGTGTGGACGATGTAGTCGAGACGTCCATGGCAGCATCTGCCAGTTGGGCAAGTTCGGGTAAAACCAGCCCAGATGCAGATGCGAGGATCATCCGTACATTGGCCGGCAGCCGTTGAAGAAACAACTCTCGTAGGACGGCTGTGTCGAAGGTTGGAGCCTTCGCACCCAGAAGTTGTTGAAGGCGCCTGAGTAGTTGGGAAGGTTTTCTGTCTCCCTACTCTTCCGACGATATAAGTTGCTAGAGTCGTCGTTGTTCTGACTCTGAAGTCCTTTTCACAAGTTCTGCTTTCAGAACGTCGTATGGGGAGAGAGTGGACGGGTCGAGGATGATGTCTCGTATTTCCATGGCGGTTTCGGGCGGTAATGCGGCCACGACGTGATGAAACTTTTGCGCTTGAGAAATTAGCTTGCTGGTGATAAACTGGCTCTCTACTTGCGCGAACCATACTTGAGGATCGGAGGACCAGAATTTCGGAAGGCGTAGTTGATGAAGGGCAGCAAGCTCAGACGGTGGATGGTCTTTAGAGGTTGCCATAAGCAGGTCAGTCGGGCGTGATCCGGGTCACCACCTGAAGAAACAAGGGGTCTCTTCAATTTATTTACCGCGGAGACTATTTACATTATGAAATATTTACATCAGTATACATCGCAGATCTGTCCCGTCGGTGTGTTCTGTCTCGAGCCCCCTTGCACGCGTGTCCCTTCTTCTTTCTCTACCAGCCCAGTTGGCTTGTCCGCTATAAGAGTTTAGAGCACAGAGGCACAAAATATATAGCTTCTCTGGCGGAGTGCTTAATATTGAGAATGAAAACAATGTAGTGTCCACGATATTCCTTGCCATCTGAAAATAAATACTCTTGCCCGAGAGAGAATGAACTTTATTTGTACTCAGGAAACCCTAGTCCAGGTCTCCTAGGGGTGGGGGGATGTGGTCAGGACCTCGTATTCCTGAAGCGCTTGTGCCGAGACAGTCTCGCGGCATGAGCCGCGTGGGCTTGAAGAGTTTGCTCGGCGATGTCTAAGGGTGGCGCCAGCCACTCCTCCCAGGAGGTGATTTCGGGGGGAAGGGGGGGGGGATGAGGGGGGTAAAGGGGGCACGCCCAATATGTGTGACTCGGCCAGGGGTAGGTGTCACAACATTGACAATGGGGGTGGCTGGGTCGCCGGTGAATTCTATGTAGGACGTGATGTGATGGCAGTGAATGCGTCTGCGCCTGCCGGATAAGTGCGGCGTCTGCGCGGCTGAAATGGGCGGGAGGAGGGGGCAGCGTTTGTCGGTTCCTACGGTACTCTTGCAACAGTGTGCGGCGGTTGTGTTTATCGAGAGGTCTCTGTGTTTTGGGAGAGTATGGGCTAGACCAGCCAATGGAGGGTCCGGGAACGGGAACTCGGGTCAGCTCATTGGCTTTTGCATTGCCCTCCATTGAAACATGGCCTGGCACCCACACTAAACGAAAATGATGGCAGGGGTGTTGATGCAATATTGGGGCGAGGTAGTTTCGAGTGTAAACATTGACTTTGTTTTGAAGGTAGTTGCGGAGTGCATCTTGTGAGTCTGGAATTATAAAGGTTGGGTGCTGTGTGTAGGGTTCGGTGCAAGCATGCTCAATTGCTATGGCAATGGCGTGTTCCTCTAAGTCATCGATGGCGGGTGGGCTAGTGTATTGCAAAGCATGTTCGTGGTGTTCGGGGTGGTAGGCAATCGTTCCAGTGTTTGTGTCGGTTTGAAGGCTCGCATTTGTGAAGTAGACGCGAGCTCCTTAGTGTGAGTACTCGTTGTGTAAGAGCTCGTGCTCTGAGTTCTCGGCGCTTTTTGTTTGAGTCGGGGTCCATGTTTCTTGGGATAGGCTCTACCTGGATATTGGGGAGGATGTTCCACGGAGGTGGTTCTTGGGGGATGTCTGGGAGGGTGGAGGTATCGTAGTTGATGAGGGACAATATATGTCTGCCCTGCTTGGACGTTTTCAGGCGTTGTAACTGGGTTCTAAGTGCAGTGGTATGAGCTCGTCTAGTGTGTTGTATGTTCCCGTGCCGATGACTTGTATTGTCGAGGCATACTGTCGGACCCCCAGCGCGAGGTGATATGGTTTCCGGAGAGCTCTTTCTATTGCTTGGAGCTGTGAGGCAGTGGGCTGCAGGTAGGGAAGCAGATATAGAATTTGGGAGGTGATGAAAGAGTTTATTATTTTGAAGATATGGTTTTCACGGAGGCCTTGGTTTTTTTTATATTCTGCTTATGAGATGTGTAATTTGTTGGATTCGTGTCTGTAGTTTGGCTAATGTACCGTGCGTTTTGAGCCCATTTGGGTGTTTAGCGAGTCACAGAGGTTCCCCCAGTTCTGTGGTGTAAGTTGTTGGGCGTAGCTCTCTTCTTTTAAAGTAATATCTTGAATGCGTGTCTTTAGATTCCGGTTGGATTTCTTTTTTTTCCATTCTTTTGATTAGCGAGCGTCTGGCCTCCCAAAGGTGTGTGAGATGGGGGTCTATGTATGGCGCTTGTTCAGTGGTATATATTTTTTTGGTGTATTTCCGCTGGTGCCTGACAAGCGAGCCGAGCATTCCTCAGGGGTCATGTTCGGATCCGGAGGTGACATATCAGTGCGAAAGCATCCCAATCTGTTAGGGATGTGTGTGTGTATCTAGGTGTATTCTTGGGTTGATGTAGTGTTATGGTAAGAATGTTGTGGTCGCTGCCGAGTGTTTCCGGAGTGTTCGACCAATCCGGAGTGTACGCACCCTTATAGAAGGCGAGGTCTGGATTGGTGTCGCGCTCAGGAGAATTACCTAGTCTTGTAGGGAAGTGATGTCATTTAAGAGGGTGAATTGTGCTTGTGACTGGCAGAAGCTAGTCTTCTGCCGTTCGGTGTGTCGCGGGGTAGCCCAACTGACATGCGGACAGTTTGAAGTCCTCCTAATACCAGTGTGTCCTGTGTTTTGTTGTTAATGAGGTGTGAAGATCGGTTTGGCTAGTCGTAAGGGCTGTCTTGGTGATGAAATACGTAAGTATCTGAAGTGTTTTGGGGTGTCTTTTGTCCGGTTGCACTACCACTCCGAGCGTGAGCGTGTGCTCGTCAGATAGATGGCAGTATCTATTTGGGTGGAGCTGAGGGATTTGCTAACTAATGTGAGCAGATTTAGCTTGGTCCGGTCGGTGCCGTCTCCGTGGTGGTAAGTGGTGTAGCCGGCAAGTTTAAATAGATGGAATGCTTCTTGGCAAACGATGATGTCGGGGGGGGGGGGGGGGGGTGGGGGAGGTGCGTGCTGCTGTGCGTAGAGTTGTAGTGATGATTGTTTAGTGCGTAGGCCACGGCAATTCCATTGCCATATGACGAGTGATGTAGGCTTAGTTATAGTGGTCAGATGTAACAGATGAGGTACTGTCTCGGCGTTGTTTCGGCGTATTGGTGCTTGTGCCCGGGGAGCGCGAGCGGGATTTGAGGAGTAGACGGAGGTATGCGATCAAGCTTAGCCTCCATAGAAGCATTTTTGCTGTCTTGCGCTGCGAGGCGTTGCTCGTGTTGCTCCTGTTGAGTTTCTAGGGCGGTAATGTGTTGCTGGAGCGCGGCTAGCTGTTCGCGGAGGGTTGTGAAGAGAGTTTCAATATTCGTCATGGGTTTTGTGGGTGTCGGCGAGGGTTGCGTGGTAGGCAATGATGGGGGCGCTAGTGCGTTGCGGTAAGATGCTGATGCGGGGAGGGGGGTAGTGGAATCACTCATGTGGTCGGGGGAAGGGGAAGGAGGAGGGAGTAACTGGCTCACCTGTTGTGGTGAGCTGGAAGTTCTGGACTGGAGTTGCTGCAAGTGGTTTGGCTGTGCCTGGTCTCGGCATGGATTCGAATTTGGGGCCGGGTTCCCCCGCACCTTGGATAGGGTCTTAGGTCTTGGAGTGGTTGGGCGGCGAGCCGGTGTCCTCGATCGCGATCGAGGTCGGTGTTGCCTTGCTGATGGTGACTTTTGCTTGGTTAGGTCTTGTGCCGTGGTCTTCCGTAACTGAATGCGGCGTTCGTACGCTTGTTTGACTGCCTGGGCGTTGGCTTGCAACCGTGCTGGGCATTGCGTGGATGTGGAGGGGTGATCGCCGCTGCATGTTTTGCAGCGACATGGCAGTCATGTGGTTCGTCGGTGCTGTTTAGCGGAGTGGAGCATTGAGCGCAAAGAATGGTGTCAGGTGGGCAGCGCATACGTCGGCTCGGTGTCCAAGGAGGTGGCCCCTACTGCAAAACTGGGCCGTTGGGCGGTGGGGGTAGCATCTGAACTCGGCTTGGCCGTAGCAGACGATCTTCGGTACGTAGGTATTTTCGAAGGTTATTAGGACCGATTTGGTTCGTCCTACCATTCTGGCGGTAATGATATTGGCGCCAATGGGGATGAGGGGCCGTTGAAGGGTCTTCTCTGGTGTCGAAGCCTCGACGCCATGGATCAAACCTTTGCACGATAGTGTTGGGGCAGCGGTGTAGGACGTGTACGGGCGGTCTTGATTATTTAGTACAAAGTGCTTGTTGTCGAGGATTTTGGCTGCAGCGGTTGGGCGAAGGGTTTTAAAAGCCAGTATGTTTTGGGGAGCTTGTACTTGCAGCATGGAGTCGGTCATTCACCTGCGTGAGGCCCGCAGTCATGACTAGGGCCTGCATGACGTGATGCGGCTGAGCGTCGCGGAGGAGAAGTCCGGTGGGTCGGATAATGACAGTTGTGATGTTCGTGGTCTTGCGGCGCGGATTTCCGTACACCGTCTGCCATTTTTCTTTGAGGGATGCGTCCTCTTCTTGCATGGCGGGTGATTGGGGATTAAGCGCTTGCTCCTAGCGCAAAGACGAATGCACGGCAGCGAGCTTGAGGCCCGGCGCTCGGAGCGCGCAGCCGGCGCAGGCGCCGGCTGCCGGCGCAGCTCGCAGCGGTACCCGCGCGCGCGGTTGTGCCGTAAGCTTTACTTGAGCGCCGCCGGGAGGGTGCGAGGATCGTGGGCGGATAATTCCAAAAGGAAAGCTCACCGGCCGCTGAATCTTCTCCCAGTGGTTCCTTGGAGGTAGTAGCGAGAGCGCGAGGACTTGATGGCCCGCCGGCTCGCCATCACGTGTCAAGCGCGCAACGGCAGATCGGCGGGGCTCATGACCGACGGTACCCATTTATTGGCATATATTTATTAAGAAAAAGAAGAGAGACGGCACTGGCAATAGCCCAAAGCAAAGCTCGTCCATGGCCGCGGTGCAGCGCTTGAGCCAAAGCTGTGTTGTCCGTGTGTGGAAGAGTCCCTTTCACGCCAATGCACGTGCACCAGAACACAGCGAGTACTTCCAAGAGGTATATTGGCCTCGGCAAAGGGCTATGATTGCCGGTGCACAGACCCCTACAGGTACTCCAAAACCGACTCCGGGAGACATCTGCCCATGCGCTGTCGGGTAGAGGGGTAAGGTGGAGTGGTGGGCAGTGCAGCAAGGTAACCAAACACGCAGAAGAAAGGGAAGTCAATTGAGTGAAAGAGGAATTTGGTCTGAAAACTGTGTCAAACAGATGGACGAATAAGTAAAAAATCCAGCCATAAAGAGAAGTTCAAAATGCCAAGTAGCCCGCGGCCCGCATAATAAATATAATATAGTATAATATAAGAACACCCGACCGGACATTGGGAGGCCCAGAGTTCAAATCCTGCCTCCGCCGTTTATTTTGGCTTTCAGCGGTTTCGTAAAACATTGATTCATTCGATAAAGTACTGTTCATTGATCTGCATATTTTCAAATTTATATTATATATATAAGGTATATATAAGGTGCGTCCGCACCTTCTTTAATTTTTTCCTATATATAAATGCACCATTTTTCTAGCGTCACAGAATCGGCCAGCGAGAGACGTGCGCTTCGATAACCATAGGCAATTGCTTGGAAATAGCAAACATGACGTAGGTGTAACATGGCACGACAACGAAGACTAGTGAAAGGAACGAAAAACACATAACATATTTTTACATCTTTCTGTGTTGTTAATGTGTAGTTCGTTCCTCTCTTCAGTCTTCCTTGTTTTGGGCTTTTGCATTTACATAATTGTTTGACTTTCACAACAACTAGTCAGCTCTCAGTTTTATTAGTTTATTCCACTTAGCAGTATTTTACTAGAGGCTATAGTTCTTCTACTCCATCGTTTAGTGTGGGCAAAGACTCCTCTGCATGCAGTTGTTGAAAGAAACTATTCGAGACTCCAACGAGCTATAGGTGGCGCCACTCATTTTCCAAAATGGCGGTTATAGTGAGGGTCGGAGATGCGTGCCGCTGTTGAGCATGTCTAGTGTGCTGGCTTCACTAGTTTGCTGGCTTCACAAATTATTTCTGGTAATACGAGAAAGCTAGGGTGTTATGAGCGCAGGTCACCTCTTCACCCTGAAACAAGAACGGTGCTTAGCGTAATATTTACGCAAGGATGCGCGTTTTAATTCTGGAGCGAAACCGAAACAACCTCTACTTTGGATTTAATTTCTCGATATAGGTCTTATTTCGGATTCTATCATAACTCAAGATGTGTCCCATATCGGAATTATTTTGTTAGAGAAGTTGTTCGCGGAAACTTTATTTTGGCATACATGTTTGATCCAGGCTTCCATTTGTAGTTACTGAAAAAATCAGGGCTGATATTTGTGCGTTCTCGCTGCCTCTTCTCGCTCAGATAATGTCATGTTAAATAATGACATACGGGCCCTTTAATGTGTTTTGGGGTATTTAGATGATTATTGGTTTAACATTATTCCCACACAAGAATAAGAGGATAATTGAAATTTTTACAATATGTCCACAAAACGTGTAACTTAATAACGCTGTTCTCACTGCTGCCAACCCAAAGACGGAATCCGAGTCAGACGCTGAAGTGTGTGTGTGTGTGTTTCTACCAACGCGTGACGCATAGGACCTAATGTTACACCCTGTGTTTGACTGTTTGTATATCTTGATAACAAATAGAGTTGTTTCCATATGCTAAAAAAAATTTATACCTTTCTGGAACCTATTATGGTTAATGGCGTAGTTTCGTGATCGTGGCGTTAATTGGGGGCATACCTTGCCGCGATTTGTATAATAATAATAATATTATAATTACGATATTTTAATAAGTAATTTTTTCAAGCTCTAATATAATTTGTTGCTTATGATCTAATTTCAAACGCGCGAACAAATATGCCATTAAAATTGTGCTAATTATCATCACGGGTGCCAATTGCAGCATTTTTAATTACCAAGTAATAACCTAAAAATTGTCTAAAATCAATGAAAACCATTCCAGCTAATGTGAGAAATTCATGTAAAATGGACATTAATTGTGGGTAAAGTATATTTAGCTATCAAGGTCGCTACTTCGACAATCGGCAGAACGTCAAAATCGCTGCCAATATCCTTCCAAACCAAATGCCCCCCCCCCCCCGCCCCCAAGAAAAAGAATTATAAAAATATTTTTTTCTAATAACAATATTTTTATAACATTTTGTTACTTTCATTTTTACGCTCTGTCGTTTTGCCAATCTCAGCCTTACAGTTCGAAGGAACGCCTACCTGCTTGCGCGTCTGCTAACTGCAGCACGTTTTGTTGGTGTTAGAAGCCGTGAAACAGTAGTGATTTTAGTATTGCGTATACGAGTGAC